>JACEEZ010011271.1:70000-77500 GCA_016584305.1 Chionoecetes opilio
TCATCAATGCCACCATCAAACGCCAAGAAACTGGAACCATCAGCAAGATATTTAAATGAATCAGGGATTTCATATCCAGTGCGACATGCTGGAAGTGCAGGATATCCTAAAGCAGTCCGTCGCCAGTTTTGTATAGTCCTAGAAAGCGTGTTAATATTTTGCAGTTGCGATCTAGCTTCTTCCTGAAGTGGTTGTGTAGCACCTGCTATTAATTCTCTTGTTGATGTTGCACAACCCGCATGCACTGCATCGCGCATCGAATTTACTGCAATCCGTGCTTCTACTTTAGCACATGAAGCCGGATGAGTATGACTTCCTGAACGAAACACTGAGACGGGCTCGTCACAGTTGTAAGGCGTGTGAATACGGGCCTTGCAGCCTGTATAAAATAGTTCACATCTCCAGTAAGTTTTTTTTTTGGTGGGATTGTCTTGATGCTTCTCATAGACGTAGTTTTCTTCATCACACAGTTTTCTTTTTCCTTTTTCACTTTTAATAAATGTCAGTGCCATGGTATATGGTATAAATGGGCACGTTTTAATGTAATGGAGAGTAGGGAGAAACTGAAGTAGTAACCTACTATACCTTCAGAGGAAGCTTCTGCTTCGAAGCTTTGAATATCATACTCACAAGCGTTTATAGTTTCCGGTACTAATTTCACAATCCAAAGCTTCGGTACACCTAAAAGAGCGCACGCACGCACGCACGCACGCACGCACACACACACACACACACACACACTAGGGGAGTGTGTGTGTGTGTTTAGGGGAGGCGTGGCCGAGTGGTTAAGAGCTCTGGGTTCTGTGCTAGGAGACCCTGTTTCGATCCCAGCTCGCTCCCACTAAGGTCTCGCTGGTAACTTAAAAGCACCCTCATGTGACATGTCTGCTCGTGTACTGTGCATCTAGTAATGGCCTTGTGCCTGTGGACACAGTGAGCTTACATGGTCTGCCTGTTAAAATATAAAAATGGGTAGGTGTCACTATAAGCAATTACTCCGCTCACTGACAGGCTGCGACCCACAGATATCGGAGGTACATATAGCCTACGAGCAATAAAGGGGATAACATAAAAAAAAAAAAAAAAAAAAAAAAAAACACACAAAAGCAAGTACACCTTCTATACTAGTTTCACGCATTGTGGGTGGAACTTTTTTGGGTAGAAATTTACATGGGTGAAACTGTCTTGGGTGGAGTTTTCTGGGTGGAATTTTCGTTGGTGGAATTTTCATGGAACCGAGTTATCAGTACACAACACTCTCTCCTTAATTTTTGTTCTCACATATGGGGCATATGCCAAACTTCAGCTGAGGTGCATGTGCACTGTACGTCACTGTCTTGTTTATCAAAGATCCACACGTTTGTTTTGATATTTTTACAAATCTATAATAATATAAGCGAAAGTGTGTGTGTCTGTGTGTCCGCGATAGGTGCCGCCTCCCGTGCCCCAATCCCATCATATGGCACATTTTTGGAACCAGCTCGACCAGGGGCACATTTTAAGCCCACTTATGAGATGATCCGATCACTTTTTATTTATCTTTTATTTTTAGTAGCCTATTAGCGAGAATTGTGAAAAAAAAATGGGTTGCGAGAATTGAGGAAACCTTATATGTAGGGTGATGGGTAATGGGTGAGTGAATGGGTGGGGGGTGTTGGGTAATGGGTGAGTGAATGGGTTGGGGGTGATGTGAATGGGTTGGCGTTAATACATACATTTCTACATCCATGATTTCAGGAAAGTTAGAAGGGGCTATCTGGAGAGTGTGTTTGGTGGGCCGAAGCCCCACCAAACACAGGTGGTGGGCCGAAGGCCCACCAATAGCCCTCCGCACGAGCTAGCCAAAAATTCCGCCCGGAGGGCGGCTTTGCGGCTAGTGAATACATAAATAACTTACTGATGAAATGTAGTGGATGGATTACATTTTTTGCTTGCGCTTTCTTTGCACCCAAATGCAACGCATGTATTCGGCATTCCTGAACACACACTGAGGGACTCTCGATCGTGACTCTCACCGCATGAGAGCAATACTGAATGAGTGGACATGTGTTGATGTGTAGGTAAGGTTAATCTCCACCGGCCGGGAATCTTCTGCCCAGCGAAAGGGCTTCAGCTGAAAGGGCCAATGTATTAAATCAGCAACATGGGTATCGTATGTTGTCAACAAATTCGACCCTCCCCGTGATCAGAAGAACGTTTTTTATGCAAGTCAGATATCATAGGCTAGTCTTCTTCTTTACTCAGGTTACACCTTTCCTAGTTCCTCATGTATGTGATAACATCGTGAATTCCAACTTCGTAAACGGACACAACTGGAAAGCCTAAATGTAATGATACCACAATGAGGTGACATAATTTCTCTCAACATCATAAAAATAGGTAACTGACAAAAAATATATATAAATGTGTCCCTTTTGGAATTTGTCGCATTACTCCCAGGAATCATAAAATACATTTGTGAGATGGTAATAGGTCTGACTGATAGTTCGCTGGGTCAAGGGCGCGGCTCAGGGCGTATCCACCTTCAATAACTCCATGATAATCATATACACACGAAAAAAGATCAACAAACACACGCAAACACATGCACACACAAACAAACAAACACACACACACACACACACACACACACACACACACACACACACACACACAACTGCGATAACGTTACACAGTAACTACGGGTACTCCATAGTGTAGTGGTAGCACGCTCGGTTCACAACTGAGAGGTCCCTTGTTCGATCCCATGGAGGTCAAATATCCCGGGTTCGATCCCTGGCGGAGCGGAGAAATATGAGCGGTCTCCTTAAAAACCGAGCCCCTGTCCACCCAGCAGTGAATGGGTAGCGGGTGTTAGCCGGGGGGTTCTGTCCGCCTCCCGGGGTAGTGGCTTCGGCCAATACTAAGTGATCCGTTGGGAGGTGCTCTTGAATATATAAATGAGGAGTGTGGTGTGGCAGGAACATAGATGAGAGATGTGGCGGTGGATAGCTGTGGTCGAGCGGCAGGCTCGGTGGTGTGGGGTCTGATCTGTGTATTGTCTTACCGTGTGTTCCTTAAGTAGAGTGGGGTATGGGGTCAATAATTACCAACGTGTACATTGTAGACAGATTATATATTGGTCAGGAGCAGAACAGCAGTACAAGAGATGTAGCCATGGGCTGGAATGAGGACGGCCACACGTGGTCCGCCCATAGGCGAGGTGCGTGAACGTGACCTCCGAGTACATAAGAACATAAGAAAATAAGGAAGCTACAAGAGGCCGTGGGGCCTACACGTGGTAGTTCCTGTCACCTAACACTACCTACATCCACCTTTCATCCCCATCCATGAACCTATCCAGCTCCCCTTTAAAACTCCCCAATGACTCAGCACTAACTACCTGTCTACTGAGACCATTCCATTCATTCACCACCCTATTTGTGAACCAGTTTTTCCTTATTTCCTTTCTAAATCTACGCTTTTCCAGCTTGAATCCGTTACTTCTTGTTCTACCCTGGTTAAAAGCCGTAAGAACTTTTCCTACCTCTCCTTTATTAAATCCCTTTATACACTTAAACACTTCTATCAGATCGCCCCTTACTCTGCGTCTCTCGAGTGAGTGTAATTTTAATAACTTCAATCTCCTCTCATAACTAAAGTTCGCATCCCTTGTATCATTTTAGTCACCCTTCTCTGCACTTTTTCTAACAACACTATATCCATCCTGTAATATGGAGACCAAAACTGAACTGCATAGTCTAGGTGAGGCCTGACTAGAGCCAGATAAAGCTTTAGAATAACTTCCACACTTCTACTTTTAACACTTCTGGTAATGAATCCTAATACTCTATTAGCTCTATTTCTGGCCTCAATACATTGTTTCCTAGGTCGGAGGTCTGGGCTCACCCTCACTCCAAGATCTTTTTTACCTTCTGATCTTTTCAGCGATACATTACTTATGGTGTATCTATTACCAGGGTTTTTTCTACCAACATTCATAACGCTACATTTATCAATATTAAATTCCATCTGCCATCTGACTGCCCACTCGTTAAGTTTATGTAAGTCTCTCTGCAATATGTTTACGTCAGACTGTGATCCAATAATCCTACCTATCATCAGCAAACTTGCTGATATCACTGCTAATCCCACTATCCAAGTCGTTGATGTAAATCAAAAATAGTAATGGGCCCAAAACAGACCCTTGTGGAACTCCACTTGTCACCAGTCCCCATTCAGATTTGGAACCATTAATTGTAACCCTTTGTTGCCTATTACTTAGTCAAACTCTGATCCAATGAAGAACCTTCCCATCTATACCATGAGCCCTAACCTTATTTAAGAGTCGCTCGTGTGGTACTTTGTCAAATGCCTTACTAAAGTCCAGATATATTATATCATAATCCTTATCATTATCTGCCGTCTCATAAACTTTCCTATAAAAACTCAATAAATTGGTGAGACTTGACCTACCCTTGGTGAATCCATGTTGTGAATCATTGATCAAACTATGTTTACCTAAGTGCTCTCTAATGTTTTTTGCAATAATAGATTCCAATAATTTACCCACCACTGATGTTAGACTTACGGGTCGATAATTTGACTTTAGTCCTCTGTCTCCCTTCTTAAATATGGGAACAACATTTCCTTTCCTCCACAATAATGGCACATCGTCTATCTCAACCGATTTCCTAAAAATGTGCACTAACGACTCACTAACAACCTCCTTGCATTCCTTTAATACCCAGGGATACACTTCATCTGGTCCTGGCGATTTAACTTTTTTCATTTTTTCTATACCCTCCTCCACCATTTCCCTAGTTATCACAATATCTTTGAGTTTCTCCTCATCGCTTCTTTTGAGCATCTGTTCACTATCAGGTATCGTCTGTGTATCCTCCTCCGTAAAAACACTTAAGAACTAATAATTTAGACTCCTACACATATACTCATCCGTATTTAAGACCTCACCCTGTCCTGACCTTAACGGCCCAACTAATTCCCTTGTCTTTGTTTTATAAACCTGATAGAACCCCTTTGGGTCCCTTTTCGCCTGTTCTGCTACTTTAATCTCATAATTGTTCTTAGCAACTCGAGTTAATTTCTTCACTCTCCTCGCCATCACGTTATACTGTTCTTTGTTTACCAATCCTGCCTTGAACCTTAAATAAATGTTTCTTTTAATTCCAATGTTGTGTTTTAACTTGTTGGTCATCCATTTTGGATCACTCTTTCTGGTAGAAAGAGTGATCCGAGTAGAGTAATGAGCGCGGACTGAGTGAGGCCGAGGGTCACGTGTCAACAATATTTATAGGGAGAGGTCAAGGCGAGCTGCCAAGTTTCAAGTTTCAAGTTTATTGAGAGAAAAGGTGGGGGAAGTTACAAAAAGGGGGGGGGGGACAAGAATACCAAGTACAGAAATACGGAAATACAGAAATAGAAAAAAGTGGCCGGGCGGTCCGGCTTGCTGTTTTTAGTTAAAACATTCACAAAAACATTAAAATAAAAAAAAATAAAAATAAAAAACTCAATCGAAATATTTTTTAAGTAACGTAAAAAACAAAGGATATAATCACATAAGAATTATAGGATGAAGTGAACAGGTAAGTCAAAAGACATCAGTATATACATAGAAAAATTGGAAATAAGACAAGACACAAAAGAAAACAAATATGCGTAAAAAAAAAAAAAACTCAGTAAACAATAGATAATGTATAAGTGAGTTTGAAATGGAAAATACATAATAATTAACACAAAGTTAACAGATTAACGTGTTTTTTTTTTTTGTTTTTTTTATAACGAAAAACGAAAAACGAAAAACGTGAGGACATAAAGCAGAGCTAAGAGTTGTCATACAGAGTGTTGCCATTTATATACCCTACCGACACCGTACAGTACATTATTCCCCCGTCGAAAAGAATATGTGTCCTGACGGATTATAGGGAATATAAAGATATGAACATAACATAGGCGATATATAAGGGGCCGTAAGGGGGGGGTAGATGAAGCTGAATGGCAACACCAAAAATGGATTGAAATAAACCGATAACCAAAAATGACGCTAAGGAATACATGTGACTGAAGCGCTCAAAAAAAAAAAATATGGAACCTACGCCAAGGAGATAACATGAGAAAATCACACAAAACATTGAGATAAACCGTACCAAAGGAGAAAATATGAGAAAATCACACAAACATGGGAATATAAAATCACACCAAAGTAGAATATACGTGAATATCACTCATAAATGGGAAGATAAATCACACCGAAGTAGAATATATGTTAAGTTAACCACTCTGCCATGGAGGCGAGGAGGGGACTGAAATAAGCTGAGCAGGAAATACGTTAACTACGCAAGCTAGTCGTGGACAGAAAATATGCAAATCAAGATATTTCCTGGTTAACCACTCAAGCACACAGGCAAGACGTGGACTGAAATATGCAGAACAGTAAATACGTTAACCACGCAACCGTGTAGTGGACAGAAAATAAAATGAGCACATATGCTAAAGATAAGCATGGGAACCAAAAATCACAAAAGTACGCAAAAAATTACACCATTGGTCTTGATAAACCGCATACATTCTTACAAAAATGAGGACATCTAACTCCTTTGTCGAAGGACGCGCTGAAACTTAACACAAGTGAACAGCGAAGTGAGAGATAGCCATAAAACAGTTATCTATACTCCACACCAGCCGAAACACTAGGTTTAGCCAACGAAGGAGAAAAGTGGTCGTAAGAACAGTATACAACATCAAAAGTGGAAATTATGACTAAGATTCAAGATCTAAAGTCTTCAAAGCAGTATACCAAAGTAGAAAATTATGACCAAAAATGAAACGTACTTACACACCATGTGCCAACAAAGACATAAAATGAGGAAAGTCATCTTTTCCCGTCATAGACACGCTGAAGCTAATACAGGCAAACAACTAAGCGAGGAGATAGACATTCTGCAGTTATCTAATCTTGACACCAGCTGAAAGCACAGGCAAGCCAACGAAGGAGAGATGAGTTGAGGAATGGGTGGCGGGCGTGGGCGTGAGCCACGAAGCAGGCCGCGGGAGGGATGAGGCGAACACAATGCCACTGGAGGCATCGCCGATGGGCGTGGGCGTGGGCGTGGGCGTGGGCGGCGAGGCGCTCAGAGAGACCCAGCCAAGGTGGGCGCATGTGGGCGCGTGGGCGGCGCCTCGTGGGAGGCCGTGGTGAGAGAGGGGGTGAGTCGTCGGGGGGGGGAGGGGGGCGAGGAAACAGGCCACGGGAGGCGCCAGACCTGATCCAAGCCCAGCTGTGACTCGGCCAGGGGGGGGGGGGGAGCATCAGGGAGCGGCAGCGGCGGCTGGCCGCGTAGCCTACTAGGCCCGTCTACACTATCAGTGGCCACCTATGGTGCTCGAGCACGCAACTCATCAGTTTTGAGGGATGGTGGTGAAGGATGGCAGAGACACCGACCAGCAGTTCACACTGTACTGAGTCCCCTACGTTCTCCCCTATCCAGTGTGCGGGTAGCT
>JACEEZ010011271.1:82500-155000 GCA_016584305.1 Chionoecetes opilio
TTTGAGGACATGTTTAAACTCATCAAAGCTAATGATAAGATTACCACTCTATCATCCGCCTCTTCTACACTTTCCTGACGAATACAGCAACGCTTGTTGTAGCCTCACATGACCTCGCCAGGGCTCACAGAGTTCCTTAAATTCTAGCAACACTAAACAACACCAAGAACAAACTAAAAAGGTTCGCTGTGGCAACGTTTCAGTAATGGCAAATCCATGTATAAATTAAGAATATGGGTGAGCTGGCATTTTATTACTGCACTCTCGAAATGTCATTTCTATCACGAAAACCTCGCCTCCGTCGCTCGCCTCCGTCGCTGAGTTTGTTGTTGGTCTGCCGTGGTCGCCCCTATAGCAAACTCTGGCTAAGGGGATAAATGTGCTCCGGACCATTTCTAGCTTAGCAGCACTTCCAACCCCCTACAAAAGTTTGTGCATACACTGCTGTTGTAGAACTGATACACAGTGTTTGCAGAACGCCTTGCCAAATATCCGGCCACCACAGGAACACGCCACGCATTCATCACCTCAGGATCTCCCACCAACCTAATTTTTTTTATTATTTACGAAATTTGTGAAGCAAAACAGAAAATATATGTATATGCATATACGTACATAAAGTATCATCTCTTCCCCTGGCTGAGCTGGTTCTCCTGTGCGGCCTTGCGTTGGTGATTTATAGCCCAGAGGATTTCCTTTTAGGCGAGTCTCTTGGGAGGGTCACCGTAGCTATATATCGTGACCGTAAATCATGACTACCATTTCCAGATAACTGAACTAAACTTCCAGATAACTTCCAAAAACAACACTAAAATAATGATGATGATAATAGAAATACAAATAATAATGCTAACAATAATGATAAAGATAATTGTTAATAATCATAATGATAATAATAATTGTAAATAATCATAATGAAAATAGTAATTGTTAATGATCATTATGATAGATAATATTTATAATAATAGTAATACAATAATGATGATAGCTATATTGATAATACGTAGCATAAATATTGATAACAAAAACAATGATGATAATACTATTAGTAATAACAATAACCATAATAAAAGTAATAATGATAAAAAAAATAATAATGATAATGAAAATAATAATAATAATAACAATAATAACAATGATAATATTAATGATAATAATAACATTAACCGTTCTTATTGTCAGTGTCATCACTATACACTCGCCTCCACATTCCCTCCTTGCAGTACATACAAGGCGATTGAAGGAACAAACGAGGTAGAAGTGCTGGGAGCTCCTCGTGTCAAGAATAACTAACTTACTAAAACACAAACAAACATGGACGTTTACATTTCTTTCACTTACTTTTCACATCAGTTTTCTTTTTTTCATATTGAAAGAGACCAAATTTTCAATGGTAAATATAATAATACGAACCGTTGCCTTGCGCCTTTAATGACGTCTTCTTTTTTATATTTGCAACAACCACTGCCTTTGACCCTGCTTCCATTAGGGCAAGCACGCACGGCAGACTACCCAGATGCATATTCCCCTTTTCTGGAATAGTATGTGGTATTGGGATGTCTCTAGCCAATCACCGTTGGCCAAACCCGCGATGTCACATGGGAGTGGAGCCTCAGTGATCACTGGGTTATCTGGTTTAATCTGTATTTTATGTAACATAATTTGAAGTCTGCGCTACGTTAGCTGATTTGAGATCAGGTCAGGTAATGTTAGGTTGGGTAATATGAAACAATTGATTAGCTAATCTTCAATAAAACTTAGAGATTATAGTTCAGCAATCATTTAAACTCCACCTGACGTCACGAGCTTGGACAACGGTGATTGGTCTTATACATCAGAGAGAGAGAGAGAGAGAGAGAGAGAGAGAGAGAGAGAGAGAGAGAGAGAGAGAGAGAGAGAGAGAGAGAGAGAGAGAGAGATATGGGTGTGCTTAAGAGCGTGCGGTTTACCTCGGCGTCTGTAGTAAACCGTACTGTAATGTGCGGTCTACCAGGACCCCACCTGACCTGACTACCAGGACCCAACTAAACCTTATATAATGGGGATCAACGAAATACCTAATATATCAGTATCCTCTTTCAAAAGAAAATGAGAGGCGTTGGCAGTGAGATTTTTCAATCACACCTTGATCAATTTTGCTGGAAAGTGCTAAAAAAAAGTTACGTAAGGTTACGATGTTATACTTTAAAGGATTTCAGACGTAAAGGTTAATATTCCACAGGAATATAAACAAGTTCATTTTATCGATTATTTCCGGTTCAGTATAACGTGCATTAGTTGTTGTTTGTGGAAATAAAAAATATAACATTAATTTATATATGATAAAATCTACAGTAGGTTAGGCAACGTAAACAACCAAGTGTAGATCACACAGCTTCTTGTAGCTTCCTTATTTTCTTATGTTCTTATGTTCTTACGTTAGGTTGGGTTAGATTTAGGTTATGTTTAGGTTTGGTTTAGGTTAAGCTAGATTTAGGGTAGGTTTGGGTTAGCTTTTGTTGAGTTATTTAGGTTATATAAGTTAATCTGATTGGTCATATAAGCGATTATCCGGTTGCCGCGGCTGGTTGGCGCCGCTAACTCATGCGGAATATTCACCGACGTAACTGTCATTTATATAAATGTAATATTCAACATGTAGCCTATAAGATTTATTATGGGTGTGATACGAAGTATATGTGTCATTAACAGTAAGATAGCATACAACATTCTCGTGTATCATTTATGTAGAAACTGATACGCTGCGTATACCATCACTATGTGCTATTATTCAACATTTGCATTATGTTTTGCTTATATGATGATCACTAATTAATTATTCACTACATTGCTAAGAAAATATGCTAATGATTATTAGTTTTCTTATAATACTCTACTTTATAATAGACAATGATTTGTTTACAATGATGATCATTAATAAGTAAGTATTTACTGCATTTTGTTTTCCAGTAATACTCTAGCGTATATATGACAGTATTATATAGCAATAGTAAGTTGCAGCCTGGGGTGTAAATGTCCCGTAAATGTGCGGTAGACCGCACTCTACATTGTAAATGTCCTGGTAGACAGCATGAAATAGTGTAAATATCCCGATAGCATATTCCCGTTTTCTGGAACAGTATGTGGCGTTTACTCTTGAACACGTCAGGTTAGGTTATGTTGGGTTAAGGGCAGGTTAGGATAGGTTTCCTGTACATTTTCGAGTAACTTTGTGTGGGAATCACAAGGAGAGTATTTTCAAGAAAATCTTATGGTTAGTTTCGGAGCTACAGCCTTCACTCGGAAACCACATACTCATGCAGAGTTGGGAAATATGCGTCCCGGTAGACCGCACGCTATAGTAGCACAGAGAAAGCTGTTTTTTCCTACCTTGTCGGAGAGAGAAGAGTCCCGTTGGAGCAGTTGCTTATAATGGCTACTGACACTCATCTATCTATACTATAGGAGTAGCCGTGTGTCTAGCTGTCTGTCTGTCTGTCTGTCTGTCTGTTTTGGGTAGTCGAAACTGTAAATTCAATTTTGATGCGAGTAGGCTAAAAAAAAATCGCAAATAAATCGTAGGTGGTAAGCGGCCTTGTCCCATGTCGATTGAATACTTTTGAAGGGGGTTTTGGGCTAAAATCACTTTTATGTGTATTAGATTACATAAAAAAAACCTCTGCGGTAACGCCTTGCCGTTTTCACAAACTCCGTAGCCTCATGGATTTACTGTTTGTGTGCGCGTGTGAGTGTGTGTGTGTGTGTGTGTGTGTGTGTGTGTGTGTGTGCGTGCGTGCGTGCATTCGTGTGTATGTGTGTGTGTGTGTGTGTGTGTGTGTGTGTGTGTGTGCGTGTGTGTGCATGCATGCATGTGTGTGTGTGTGTGCATGCATGCATGTGTGTGTGAGTGCATGTGTATGTGCGTGCGTGTATGTGTGTGTGTGAGCGTGTGTGTGTGTGTGTGTGTGTGTGTGCTTGGGGTCGATATTCTAATATACTCCACGCACGGCCAACTCTACGTCAGCCTGTCAAGGGTTGGCTGTGCTGATGCCGTCAAAATGTTGGTGCCCCGTGAAATCACACGGAACGTGGTCTACCCCGAGGCACCTTTAACCACTGACCAACGACAGCAACAACACGATTGGAGTTTACACTCACATTGTTGTCAAATATATACTACTACTACAAACATCAATACATGGGTCCGAAGGGCCCACAAGCACTTGTCTTTACTATGGTGGACGATGACGTGTTTATTATTCGTAGTGTGTCCGCGCAGACTCCTATCTTTGGACAATAAAGGTAAAACACAAAGAAAGGGAAATATCATAACCCACTACGGAGTATAGCCCAGCCACAATATTTTGAAAACATATTTTTTTTAAACAGTGCTCAATGAACATTCATGAACACTGTTCATACATACGTGAAACTGATTTGAATCGAATTGTATAGTCATTTATGAATATTTAATCCGTTCATATCAGAGGGAAGGCAGTCATTCGCTGCATCTTTTCCACTTAATGCATTTTTTTCTTAGCTGCTTTGGTTCTCGAGATATTTAGGAGAAATATTTTTATTTAGGAAACATAATTATAATTTATGTATTTAGTTTTTAAGTTTTCCAAGGCATCTGCCTGCAAATATTGATTGTTTTCCCCCAGATTTAGATTAAACTTGGTTCATAGCATGTTGAACACGAGTTGGGATTTATTTTCTCTATATCTGATTTTACAATTTAGATTAAAGCCATTTCTAGAGTATTCATCTGCCAAGAAATATCTTCAATGCCTATTTTTTTTTTAGCCGTGTTTTTCCTTTGAGGAAATTATATAAAACATTTATTACTGAAAAACTAAGGAACTCAAACTCAGCATCGTAGCAGTTTCACGTAGGTATGAACAGAGAAGTTTTCAGAATTTATAGCTGCTAAAAATGCCTAAAATCACGCTTGATTTGTTTTTTTCCTAATGTACTATGACATTATTGATCCTAGAAGAAAGATGAGTAGAATTTGAAATATCAAACCTGACGATATCTACCTGAAGCAATAATGTTTATTTTCTAAGTATATATATACTAGCCGCAAAGCCGCCCTCCGGGCGGACTTTTTGGCTAGCTCCTGCGGAGGGCTATTGGTGGGCCTTCGGCCCACCAAACACATACTCTCCAGATAGCCCCTTCTAACTTCCCTGAAATCACGGATGTAGAAATGTATGTATTAACGCCTTACCCATCACCACACACCCATTTACTCACCCATTACCCATCACCCCCCACCCATTCACTCACCCATTACCCATCACCACACACCCATTCACTCACCCATTACCCATCACACCCCACCTATTCCCTCACCCATCACCCATCACCCCCAACCCATCATCCCCCACCCATTCACTCACCCATCATCCCACACCCATTACCCATCACCCCACCCATTCACTCACCCATTACCCATCACCCTACATCAAGGTTTCCTCAATTCTCGCAACCCACTTTTTTTCACAATTCTCGCTAATAGGCTACTATAAATAAAAAATAAATAAAAGTGATCGGATCATGCCATAAGTGGGCTTAAAATGTGCCACTGATCGACCTGGTTCCAAAACTGTGCCATATGATGGGATTGGGGCACTGGGGGCGGCACCTATCGCGGACAGACACACACACAGACACACTTTCGCTTATTATATATATATATATATATATATATATATATATATATATATATATATATATATATATATATATTATATATATATATATATATATATATATATATTATATATATAATATATATATATATATATTTTATATATATATGTGTAGATGTAGATGTAGATGTAGATGTATTTATAATGTATATATAGGTATATATATATATATATATATATATATATATATATATATATATATATATATATATATAATATATATATATATTTATATATATATGTGTAGATGTAGATGTAGATGTAGATGTATTTATAATGTATATATAGGTATTATTATATATATATATATATATATATATATATATATATATATATATATATATATATATATATATATATAAGCGAGTGTGTGTGTGTGTGTGTGTGTGTGTCCGCCCTAGGTTCCGCCCCCCGTGGCGGAATCCCATCATATGGCACAGTTTTGGAACCGGGTTGACCAGGGGAAGGTTTTTAGCTTACTTATGGGATGATCCGATCAATTTTTTTCTTCTTTTTTTGTAGCCTATTAGCGAGAATTGTGAGAAAAAAAAAGTGGATTGCGAGAATTGAGGAAACCTTGATGTAGGGTGATGGGTAATGGGTGAGTGAATGGGTGGGGTGATGGGTAATGGGTGTGGGGTGATGGGTGACTGAATGGGTTGGGGGTGATGGGTGAGGAATAGGTGGGGGGTGATGGGTAATGGGTGAATGAATGGGTGTGTGGTGATGGGTAATGGGTGAGTGAATGGGTGGGGGGTGATGGATAATGGGTGAGTGAATAGGTGGGGGGAATACATACATTTCTACATCCATGATTTCAGGAAAGTTAGAAGGGGCTATCTGGAGAGTCTGTGTTTGGTGGGCCTAGGCCCACCAAACACAGGTGGTGGGCCGAAGGCCCACCATTATAGGGTACGTCATATAACGAAAATTCTTTTTCTCAACTTTGGCATGCCAATTTCCTATGTAAAATAGAATTCTAAGACGATTTTATCTATTTCCATTTTTGCATTTGAGCAATTCTTACTATGCAAAATCGCATTTTTATATTGCACCCTTATCGAATAATGCTTAAATGAGTACGCAGTGTCCGGTTGGTCCTGTGTATTGCATCATGCACCAATATGGTGCAAATATGGTTCCAAATGACTAGCGTGGTAAGCTCTTTCTGACCAGTTGGTTCATCAGGCACTACATCACAGTGTCACAGCCTCTACGTTGGCCTAGAACGTGTCCATCATGTCCTTCTTTGACCTGAAACAGGGCATAGTCTCCCGGTGGTGGGCCCGAGCCCGGATGAACCCGTCTCTGGCCTGCTGCCCCACCACTGCTGCCGCAGCCTCTGTCATCTGCTTCACGACTCTTTCGGTGCTCTGAGTGTGGATAGAGAACTCCGGAACCTCGTAAGGCTTGACCAGGATCTCCTGGATCTGATCCCCGGACAGTGAACAGGTGAATGCCGGCTCGTGCACCTGGCCAGGCTGCCAGCTGATCAGTGTCTGCAAGCTGGTGGCTGACAAGTTCAGCTTGGGTGTGATGCGAGGTCTTACACTGGTGTCCCCATACTTCTCGCCATCCCTCAGCTTCAAAATCTGGGTCACGGCGAACCTGTGGTCGTCCTCACTCTGACTCGCTATCAGCGAGAGGAGGACACATTCTGAGTGTGCGAACCATGCTCCTGTCCGCACTTATAAGGTCACAGCTGTTTGGACCTTCTTGGGCTGCGACCTCATCACTCTGAGCTGCGTGAGGATGTGCTTGGGGCCGTCCTCTAGTCTGTGGTGAACCTTGATGTCGTAGTAGAGTTTGAAGTACACCTGCAGGCAGTACTTGACTAGGATTTCCAGGGTGTTCAGTTCTTTGCCAGTCAGTCCATGCATCCGGTCCACATGTACACGAGCGACTGGGCTGTGGTGAGCCATCTGGAGTGGGACACCTTGCCACACTTGATCTCCTGCAGCTCGGACGGGAGAACGCCCCGCTTCACAGCCTGGACCAGCTGGTAGGAGACCTGCTGGTCAGTGGACATGTTGACCAGGATATATTCCGGTATCTCTGCGAGATCTTCACCGCCTGGCACTCCTCTGAACTCTGTGTTGTACTGCATCTCATTCACGCTGGGCAGCAGACTGCACACTGGACCCGTGAAGCCAGTGTTAGATGAGGTAGGCCCGTTGATGCTGGTGATAAGGTGGCGCAGGGTCAACTCATTTGTGTGCAACACGCATATACTCCAGAAGAGCTTGCGTCCCAGCATCTTCTCCAAATGGGCGTGAGTATCCCCCTTCCACCCCGTGTTGGCCCTAGTTGAGTCACCTTGCAGTACGTTCAGTGAGTCGGTGGAGTCGTATGTCACCAACAGATCATAGAGAGCCTGAGCCACCTTGAACGCAGGCTTCTCAGGTGGCACCGGGTCCTCTGGTACAAAGTGCCAAAGGTACGTTCCAGATGGCTCCTCTGTCACTGACACATGCTCCTCCCTGATCAACCTTGGGTGCAGTTTCCCATAGCTGTCGGGCACCATCGCCCTGGTCTTGTCCTTCCTCCCATCGTAACCTAATCCAACTATTTTGGTACCCTGGTGCTTCCCCTGGTCAAGGTCCCTGGCCGATGCCATGGCATCCTGCCTGGCCCTCCTCAGCTTGTTAGGATCGCAGACCAGGTACGACATGTCTGGAGAGAGGTGGCCGTCAGCGATAAGGTCCTGGAGGAATCCAGAAGCCAAGGCAGCAGCAGCAGTGGGCGGAACGTCGAACCGGATGCTTGGATGCGGAGCTGGACTTCGACCGTACGTGTTTGACCGACTTACGCTGTTTTTTTGTGATTTTTGGAGTTTGGTGATAGGACCTTAGACCTTAAACAGTATCCAGCCCTGAAACCACCTACGTTGGGTAAATAATAACGTGGAAAATGTAGTTGCCAGAAAAAAGGTTTTTACCCGAAAAACGAGGCGATTTTGTATGAGAAGTGAGCTTTCCGGCGTCTGGCGGACTTAATGTAGGTCTTACGGCAATATCGAAGGAATACTTCCGATAGAGTTTTTAGCGCTCTACAACTTTGTCTTCAGTGAAATTTATCGAATCTCTAACTTAAGTGGCTTTTCTGTGAGTTTAAAGATGGTGTATGCTAAGCTATGTTTTGCATATAAATATAAAAGTCCATTTTTGCATAGCAAGAAGTGCTCAAACCAAAAAGTTGAAGCGGACAAACCACGCTTAAAATTCAAATTTACATAAGAAAACACCCTGCCAAATTCGAAATAATCTATATTTCACTTTTCATTGGACCTACGGCGTACCCTACCCACCAATCCTCTGCCCTCCGCAGGAACTAGCCAAAAAGTCCGCCCGGAGGGCAGCTTTGCGGCTAGTATATATATATATATATGATCCGTTTGTATGAGAGGAAAGGGAGTCATTACCTGTTTTTTCTCAACTAAATACATTTTTCTCCTAGCTGCTATTGTTATCGATATATTGAAGGAAAATGGGTTTTTCACCAATACTTTCCAGGATTGAGCAATTTTATTTCCCACCTGATTTACATGAAACTTAGTTCATAGGAGTTTTCGTGCATGTTGAACAGGAATATGGAGTTCGTTTTCCCATGTCTGTTTTTTTATTTAATACACAAGCCATTTTTAGGTTATTTATCCCCAAATGCAGTTTTAACGCCCTTTCACACTAGGAAGAATCTACATGTAATGGTGCAAATATCTGACTACGTGTCCCTTTCAAAGAGCGGGCTTGTAATATATTATAGATAAACGGATGTCAGCAAGGCAATGTTGTGATATT
This sequence comes from Chionoecetes opilio, assembly GCA_016584305.1. Lineage (NCBI taxonomy): Eukaryota > Metazoa > Arthropoda > Malacostraca > Decapoda > Majidae > Chionoecetes > Chionoecetes opilio. The sequence continues at coordinate 91,994 of JACEEZ010011271.1, forward strand.
ATTGTGCTATTGTGTGGCTTGTTTTCATTTCCCCGTTACAAAAAATGGGTCGCTCGTGGTACATAATTTATGGATATATCAAAGTATTTATAGTGTGATTGGTTGTTGGTTTGTCGGTAAATATGCTGAATATACCAGCTCCCGGCGCTAGTAACTCGACAATAATAATTATTCAGCGTTATTTGTGTAAGTTAGCGCAGCGGACTTAATTAATTAAAGGTGTCGAACCCAACCTCTCCATCATGTTTACTGATAGAGGCTGTAAGCGACACATAACTCCCCTGTAAGCCATATGAAATCCGACAAACCCTCCTACACAGATATATAGATAAACATACAGGTAGATAGAGACTGACAAAGAATTTCAAAAAAATACGGGTCAGACGACCATTATACATAATATTCTTAGTCTTACAAACACTTTAGGAGAGATAGATCCGTTGTCTTCTTATCGCCTCCATCCCACTGTGATTAAGTCATATCTTTGTAAATACATGAACATCCGACAACGCAAGGAGAAAATATCTTGCACAACACCGACGATAATACATTGGAAGATACATGAACGAGTCCAGATCAATGTAGTTTCTAAGGTGTCACGATATATACTTATCTCTGGAAGAACGTCAGAAAAATGTAAAAAAAAAAGAGAATGAGGTAGAAAATGAGGCATATATATATATATATATATATATATATATAATATAATATATATATATATATATATATATATATATATATATATATATATATATATATATATATATATATATATATATATATATATATATAATATATATATATATAATATAATATATATATATATATATATATATATGTATATATATATATATATATATATATATATATTATATATATATATATATATGCCTCATTTTCTACCTCATTCTCTTTTTTTTTTACATTTTTCTGACGTTCTTCCAGAGATAAGTATATATCGTGACACCTTAGAAACTACATTGATCTGGACTCGTTTCATGTATATATATATATATATATATATATATATATATATATATATATATATATATATATATATATATATATATATCCATACATCACTGATAATGAGAGGTAAATAAAACATTATAGATGCTGGTGATTCTTTGCTTTAATACGTGGATGAAGAACCTATGAGAGCATGGTAGATAATTAATTCCTTGCACTGATGCCTCTAGTGGGATAGAAAGATAAGAGATAGTTCTAGAAACACAGAATCCAAAGAGAGAAAAAAATATCTCAGTAAAATGTATTGATACTCTTATTTATGGAGCCTCTCATGTGTAACCTCTCTTATATGGAGCCTGACATGTGTGTAGCTCCTCCTTTTTCACACCTCTTGACACATGATGAGTCAGGTGTTACACTATAAGCAACATCACCTGAGGCAGGTCTAATACAAATTATAATCAATAGTCAACAGAAATAAAACTAAAACCAGGTGAGACATCCTTAGGTATCCCCCCACTATTTACACCCTTGTTGTCAACATCCAATCATATCTAAAGTTAATAATCTAGGGATATAAAAAAATAAAACTAGGTGAGACCACTATATATCCCCCCAACTCATTACACCCTCGTTGTCAAACACGGTCAAAATCACGCCGTCAAAAGCAATATCGATGGCGCTATCTATACATGAAAATCATAATAATGTCGCTTCATACTTGCACCATCGTTTCAAATTATTCGGCTTTTTTTTTATATGCAAAGCTATATATTTCGTTTAGAAAGATGCCAGATTGCATGAATGAATATACATAAACTTAAATAAAAGATAATAGTAAATATCGCTCTTTAAAGTATATAGATATATGATTGAATCCATTGCAATTTAGAGGCCAAAAATTCAATATCAAATCGTATTTTATGGAAATAGTAGTCTTGCTAATCAATTTCAGAACCAATCGAAGAAAAACATAGCAGATCCTGCAAAGCAGTATATTTTCAAGCCTTGCATATTCCCCAGCAAGTCCACGCGAATCAATACGAGCTTCACAAGTGCCATAATGTTCCTTGTGTGCGAGAGTCCCGCGCTGGAAACAAAAAGGTAGAAAAGAAAATCCACTCTAAATACTCGTTTTCCACACCACTAAATGTTTTAACGAATGGAGATGAAATAGTAAAACATAAAGACATCAAATAGAGGGTTAATGGACTACCCAGCACAATAAGAGACGGACTTCAATACAAACACCAAAAGGTAGGCAACGGAAGGGCAGACTTGAAACTTCCTTGAGCGTTATTGACAGTACGGACGAGATAATTGCTGGATGAACGCTGATGGCAGAAAGGCAAGAGGCTCAGACCGTGGCAATATGTAAGATAAAGTAAGGGTAGTGGTGGTGGTAGTATTAATGGTAATAGTGTTGAGTGGCGGCTGTGGATGTATAGTGTTGTGGAGGTGGTGATATAGAAGAGGCTGCGTCGCGTGATGTAATGGTACCGTGCTGGTGATTTTGGTGATAGAAGTTACAGTAATGTCGTGATGTGGTGGTGATGGAGATTGGCATTGAAACACAGTGCAGTAATAACGCAGAACTTTGTGGTGGTGTTGCTGAATCGTGTGCTGAGAAAATAACTCACAAAGAGGTATTGTGACTCGGTATCCCGAGGGACATAACCGCGAGTTTTTTTGTCCCTGGTTCTCGTGCTCCTCAAATTTCGGGATTACGTGGTACTGTCTCCGGGGACCTGCAGTGTCTCTGTCACTAGTCTGGTGCGTCTTAAGGAGGTAAGGGTAAATATGGGAGCATATGCTATGCTGCGAGTGGCCTCGGTGCTCATTTCTGTCGCATTAGCCTTTGAGCCTGTGATGGGTGAGAATCCGCTACCTTAGGACACAGGGCTAGTGTGACATCCGGGTTACCACTGTTACCTTCCCCAGGTGTCCCCAGGTACCCATTTATCGACCAACCCCGAAAGGAAGGATGCACAACTGAAGGGCTGCACATCGACTGCCCTGGCCGAGATTCGAACCAGGGCCCGTGTACTCGTAGCTAGGCGCGCTAGGCACTATAGCACAGAGGCACATATGGAGGTGACTGCATGTAATACGGCGAGACTGTGATAGAGGCGTTGCTCTCAGCGTGGTTACTCTAAACTTGCAATGTAACGCTGAATGAAGCTTATTTAACAACGCACTCTCAACAGACATATATAGCTTGTTCATGATGATTTTTTTTTAAATATTATATTGCGATCCATCATAATTGTGACAAAGGAACACAATAAGAATATATCTTTACTTGTTATATAGTTAAATAGTGTGATATTATGATAATCTAATAACACTGACTGGCATACAAAAATTATCCAAATCTAGTGCAATAAATACACTCATCATACCTAGTTTTTTGGGTGTCACGTTGAATTACGCATAGTTTTGTAATCAATGTTTACAACATTTCAACAACACGCTCGCACACACACACACTTTCAACAACTTTACAACTTTTTTCACATTATATAATAAGAGTTAAAAAGGTAACAATCCAATGATACTTTCCTCGAGCAAATTGGCACAAAACACGCTCATTTAATTATGGTTATCTTTGTATGCAATGTTTTTATGTTATCCTGAAGTATTTACAAAACCTAGAGACGTGCAGGGTGAGACTGATATGCAGGGTGAAACTGATAGGTAGGGTGAGAATTGATAGACAAGGTAAGAATGACATGTAGGGTGAGTCTGGCAAGCAGGGTGAGGAGACTTACATGCATGGTGAGAGTGACATGTAGGGGGAGACTGATATGCAGGGTGAGACTAACATGCTGGGTGATACTGACATGTACGGTGAATTTTAACATAAAGGGTGAAACTTGACATGCAAGGTAATACTGACTTTTAGAGTGAGACTGACATATAATGTGAGACTGACATGTAGGGTAAGACTGACATGTATGGTGAGACTGACATGCAGGGTAAGACTGACATGTAGGGTAAGACTGACATGCAGTGTAAGACTGACATGCAGGGTAATACTGACATGCTGGGTAACACTGACATGCAGGGTAAGACTGACATGCAGGGTAAGACTGACATGCAGGGTAAGACTGACATGCAGGGTAAGACTGACATGCAGGGTAAGACTGACATGCAGGGTAAGACTGACATGCAGGGTAAGACTGACATGCAGGGTAAGACTGAGATGTAGGGTAAGACTGACATGCAGGGCAAGACTGACATGCAGGGTAAGACTGACATGCAGGGTAAGACTGACATGCAGGGTAAGACTGACATGTAGGGTAAGACTGACATGCAGGGTAATACTGATATGTAGGGTAAGACTGACATGCAGGGTAAGACTGACATGCAGGGTAAGACTGACATGTAGGGTAAGACTGAGATGTAGGGTAAGACTGACATGCAGGGCAAGACTGACATGCAGGGTAAGACTGACATGCAGGGTAAGACTGACATGCAGGGTAAGACTGACATGTAGGGTAAGACTGACGGGTAAGACTGAGATGTAGGGTAGACTGACATGCAGGGTAAGACTGACATGTAGGGTAAGACTGAGATGTAGGTTAAGACTGACATGCAGGGTAAGACTGACATGTAGGGTAAGACTGAGATGTAGGGTAAGACTGACATGCAGGGTAAGACTGACATGCAGGGTAATACTGTCATGCAGGGTAAGACTGACATGCAGGGTAAGACTGACATGCAGGGTAAGACTGACATGCAGGGTAAGACCAACATGCAAGGTAAGACTGGCGACCACCGACTCATCTCATCTCAAAATACACGCATCAATTATGGTCACGGGATAACTAAGACGAGTATAATATTGCTCACTGTAAGGTTTTTTTCGGAATTGTGATTGTGTGTGTGCGAACTGCAAACTTGTGTGCCTACTATGTTTACTTTATAGGCAAAATCAATACGTTAAATTGTAATGCTTTGATTTTCCACAAAATTAGGATAATAAATAAAAAATCCTGTAGAGGACCCTACCATCGAGCCCGTGACCAATTTCTCCTGATCAAGGTTTGAAGGTGGTTTTTAAATGACTTGAAGATACTGAACAAAATAAGCCCCCATGTTCTTCGCAAGAGTGTGGGCTAACTCCGCCAGGGGGCAAAATCCAAGATGGCCGCCGTGAAAACTAGATTTGTCATATCTTCACTCATTTAATAGCTATTAATATGTTCTTGGTGTCTAAATGTATGTTTTTTAGGTCACGGAAAGCAATAAAGACATCATAGAGTGGATTTGTGGACAAAAAGTCATTGTAATTGAATATTTTATTTAAAATTAACACGAAAAATGTCAATATCTTTTCACATCCATTGTTCATTTATCTATGCATCGATAAACGCTTCCATGGATCAGATTTGTCAGATGTTATCGTCATGGCAGGAGTAATCGCAGAAGGTTTCTGTTGACCAGGCATTAAGAGGCAAACACTACAAGAGAAGCATTCGATGTCTACGCTTGATGTATGAAAGCACTCATGCGAAGACTCATATTATACAGCCTGTGCTATGGTGCTTCTGTGCCTGAAGATGTCAAATGTCAACTGGTGATTTTGAGAGACCCATCATCATCCTTCCAAGAATGTGAACAGAGCTATGCCTTACTAGAATCAAACCCAACATCATAACTATCGTTGCAGAAGAGTTTGAAAGGATAACAAATTCAGGTACTCCAATGGCGAAATACTGGATGTCTTTTCTTGAGATGACTTAGATTCTGATGATGAACTTGCATGCCCTAAGAACTCAGAACTGGGAAAAATTCAAAGCATCTCTACGTTTGATGTTGCCCTGGATGCAGATCTATGACAACAGCAAGTATGGAAGGTGTGATGTGGAGTACTGGCTGGAGCTGAGCAATTTTCCTGAGGAGAGAACAGCCTACATGAGGGATGGTTTGTTTTCCAGTCAATCACTGGTAAACCTTACTCTTGTTTACCTCCTGATCTGTGGATAGAGATGACCATGAACAAAGGATCGAAGATGAAGCTGGTTGGCTTAAAATCCTCAAAAATGAGAAGATGTTGCACACTGATTCAAGAAATGTTAACTCCGTCAACCAAATCAGATCATCTCTACATACCATGGCACAGAGTACCCTGTCAAAACAGCACACAGTGAAAACACAAAAACACGTTTGAAGCTGGATGAGCAGGCAGTACAGGATATTGATAGCTGCATTACTGACATTTTCCTGTGACCCATTCAACACAGACAATCCTAATCTGAGATCTCTTCAATCTGGTGTTCTGGCTTCTACTGCACTTGTTGATGACTTCGAGTCTGCTCATCACGACGGTGAAGATCTGTTCAGGATATTCTGCAATGACCGCATGTTGAGTGACAATATACCATTTTACACTACAGTGCACATAAACTCACGACGGAACTTCAGTAATCCACCACCTGTCATAGGTGACAATACTGACAAGGTTACCAAATCAGAGGCCATGGAGAACAAGGCAATGGCGCCCATCATAGCACTAGCAGAAGCACACGACGACAAGTTTAACCTCATTAACGTGATGGAATATCGAGTGACCGATGAATGTTTGCCCATATACAACGTTAACGGGACAATGAGAAAGACCCAAAAGTCCAATTGGTAGATAAATTATATATGGAGACCTTGGATTCCAAGGAATACATTGCTATACTTGATATGGGATTCATATGGCGTCTGTCAACCCCATCATTTGAGGACCGTGAACAATCAGATGGTACTAGCTTCACATTGCGGGACTATGCTTCCAAGATGTTGTCCATAATAATGTTCAGACACAAAAATGCTTCAAAGATTGTGTTGGTGAATGACCGCTATGACTTGCCATTTACCATCAAAGACAGTGAACGAAATCTTCGCTCCATTAATTTTGAAGGCTCTAAGAACATCTTCATCCGGCCTTCAGACAAATTTCCCTCAGCCAGAGCTTTCCAGGTTTTGTTGCACAATCCAGCTAATAAACAACGCTTGCAGTCATTTCTCCAAAATGAGATCCGTCTAAGATGCTGTGAACATCCCAATGTCCAGTTTGTATATTCACTGGGTCCAAAGTGTTGGAATTTATCCACAGGAGACAGAATTGGCAATTTTGAATGTCAACACATCGAAGCAGACACGATTCTCTTCTTTATATATTCCCAAATCAGAAGATCAGGCATTGATACTGATGTTGTCATTGATGCTGAAGATACAGACGTTCTAGTTGTGTCTGCATATGTTGCCCATACAATAGATGGAGTGTTAGCAGTCAAGGGGAAGAAGAACATCATAGATTGTAAATACTATGCTCCAAAGAGGTAGCAGAGATTATAGTTCAATTACATATTCACAGCGGATCAGACACCACAACTGCCTTTTTGGCCACGGGAAAGCATCAATTTTTACCAAGGAAATCTCAGATGATGCACGTGCTCTGCTGTGTTGTTTTTGGCAAGTCATTGCCGAATCTGCCGATCTGAACAGATCACACAGTCTGTTCTGAATGACATGGCAATATTCACCTTAAGATACATCTATATGACAAAGTGAGCAAATCTATGGATGAAGCAAGGGCACAAAATGGAACCAGATGAAGAGAAAATCAACACTGAGACTTCCACCAGATAAAGATTCACATGACCTGAAGGTAATAAGAGGAAAATATCAAACACACATGCTTCTCAATTATCATAAGGTAGATCCTCCTCCGTCTCCACTTTCACATGGATGGGCTGTTGAGAATGGCTTGTGTAAGCCAGTGCGAAACACAAGACCAGCACTACCAATGCATTTGAAGGATGTCGTTCAACTTCAAGACCTAACACCAGGAGATTCTGATTCAGGAGAGAGCTATTCATATGATGAAGACGAGTATAATGACATTGATGTATAATATTGCCCATTCATGTTATCCATAATTGTCAGTTAAATAGTTATGATAAGTTGTGGATTTTGCCTGATATATCTGAAATATGTAATGAGTTAGGATAAATCAATAATTGTTTTCAATTTTGATTAAACAAATTAATTCATGTATATTAGCATTGATAACCTTGTTCTGAAAATCCTATTTGTTGACACCTAGAATACATCGGCAATATACACATACTAATAGAACAAATTCAAATTGTGTATCAGCCATATCGTGTTACTTGGAGTTCTTGTAACACGTTTTGAGATGAATTGGGCTACATCTTTTTCAGTAACATCAACTTGCGTTATAATCCAGTGAAAAAAAGCTTCATATGATTAGTGACCAATAAGCATGATACGGTTCTCGAAAATTATGTATATTGAAATTTTGTCTTCATCTTTTAATAAAATAATCAATTACAATGACTTTTTGTCCACAAATCCACTCTATGATGTCTGTATTGCTTTCCTTGACCTAAAAAATATACATTTACACACCAAAAACATATTAATAGCTATAAAATGAGTGAAGATATGACAAATCTAGTTTTCACGGTGGCCATCTTGGATTTTGCCACCTGGCGGAGTTAGCCCGCACTTTTGCGAGGGACATGGGGAGGCTCATTTTGTTCAGTATCCTCAAGTAATTTAAAAACCACCTTCAAACCTTGATCAGGAGAAATTGGTCACGGGCTCAATGGTAGGGTCCTCTACTATACTATGTTTACTTTATAGGCGAATTCAATACGTTAAATTGTAATGTTTTGATTTTCCACACAAATAAGATAATAAATAAAAAAGCCTTGAATAGCTAATACAATGTAGTGTTATTGTTTTATTATGGACTTATAAGGAGTAGGTGATGATGTTATAGAGATGAAATATTATAACAAGGAAAAATAGTTCCTTTTTTATTTGTTCTCTCTCTCTCTCTCTCTCTCTCTCTCTCTCTCTCTCTCTCTCTCCTCTCTCTCTCTCTCTCTCTCTCTCTCTCTCTTCTCCTCTCTCTCCTCTCTCTCTCTCTCTCCTCTCTCTCTCTCTCTCTCTCTCCTCTGACACACATACACACAACAACCACTCCAACACACACACACACACAACACACAAACAACGCATACACAAAACACAACACAAAACACCGCATACACACAACACTCAAACACACACACCATACACACAGCACAACAGCCAAGGTCGCACTAGCCCTCCTAGGAATACTATCGTACAAAACCAAGGGACTATTATTTTTCAGGCGCCAAGATAACTATTGCCTCTGCCACAGCCTGTCCGTCACGTCATCCATCAAGTAAGTTACTATTACACGTGTAGATGGCGTGAGGCAGCCGGCACGCAACCCACACCTACTACGAGACGTGGAAGATAATGTTAGGAATTGAGACTATGTGGCCTTAAATCTAATTAGTTTATACTCGAATTAAAACAGAGTGTGTGTGTGTGTGTGTATGTATGTGTGTGTGTGTGTGTGTGTGTGTTGTGTGTGTGGGGTGTGTGTGTGTGTGTGTGTGTGTGTGTGTGTGATTCAGTGTGTGTGTGTGTGTATGCGTGTATGTGTGTGTGTGTGTGTGTGTCTCTGTGTGTGTGTGTCTGCCTCTTTTTATGCCTCTAGACATCTTTGTTTTATCGTATAAATGTATTTGTTTGCTACTATGGACCATGAAAGATAAAATGAGGCGAGAATTCTGGCTTTCTGTTTGCATTTATGTGTATAAATGTATGTATGTGTGTGTGTGTGTGTGTGTATGTGTGTGTGTGTGTGTATTTACCTAGCTTTATTTATATGGTTGTACTTTACAGGGCCTGAGCTACACTCGTATAATCCAGGTATAGTATTTTTTTTTTTTTGCTTCCTTAGTGCTTAGTGTAGGCTGAAGCCACCCCCTCGGAAGGCGGTGGCCCCACAATGCCAATGACACAACAAATTCACAATGATGGATGACACAACCCCCGACTTACACCGAGACCAATTAATAGATGGGTGGACAGGGGCTGAGTTTCTAAGGAGACCACCAATCTTCCTCCGCTCTGCCCGAGGAGAGGATCGAACCAGGGATTTATCGGTTGTGAACCGAGCGTCCTAACCACTAAACTACGGAGTACCCTTAGTGTAATGCTTACCCTTAGTACCCGGAGTGTATGTGTGTGTGTGTTTGTGTGTTTTGTGTGTTTGTATGTGTATGTGTGTGTGTGTGTGTGTGTACCTCACCGAATGATGTTATGGGATCGATGGGGTCTGTGTTGTTGTGTTATTAGAATTATGCAAAAAAAACTAATGACAGATTTGTATGAAAACTACACTTGATGTAAATCTTGGCCAAATGTGTTGTCTCGTCTATATTTATGTCAGCAGAAATGCAGTGAGCAGGCAGGCTCCGTCCCCTTGTGCCTGATTGGCTGAATGTAACGTGTCCGAGCTTGTAATGAGTTACATTGAATGCATTCGATACGGTTATTAAATGATTATGATATAATATGAATTAAACAAAAAGTATAAGTTGGTTATCAATAATGCAATTAATATTCTTACTGTTAAGCCGGCCACACACACGAAGGCGCGGCCAGTCCGGCCGACGAAAAGGGGCGTGACTAAAGGCGGCCTGTGTGTGGGGGGATATTTTTCATCCAGCGAGGCCTGTCGCAGCGGCCGGATGAAAATCAGTCTTCGCTTGAAAAACCCGTCCATCGCGGCCTGCCGCCTGCGTGTGTGGGGGAACGTTCAGGCGCGGTCCTGCTGGCCAAGGCCTCCTAGCACACCTTGGTTTTCTAGGAGGCCTTGCCCTAGCTCGGCCATATAATAAATAATATTACCAGTAATAAACTGTATATATTCTAATATGTATAATATATATATATATATATATATATTATATATATATATATATATATATATATATTATATATATATATATTATTTACATATTAGAATATATACAGTTATTACTGGTAATATTATTTATTATATATATATATATATAATATATATATATTAATAATTGTACCTGTAACATGATTCTAATCGAAGCTCATTCAAGAGAGATGTATAAGATTTTTCTTTAATGCCAGTTCTTCACACAAGCTCTTCCTTTTTTTATGTTCTTTTCATTTAAAATGTTCATACCATACACCTTACATGCAACCATCCCCAACTGGTCATTGTCGGACAACAGATTCATGTTGTCAATACAGTGATCTGACGTGTACTCTATATTTTCATGAGGCGGCCTGTGTGTGTGTGGGTCTCGTCCGGGGAACGATGCCCCGCCCGTTTTCGTCGGCCGGATAGTCCGGGCCTGCGTGTGTTTCCGGCCTAAGTTGTGCATCCGGCAGCGGAAGGGTTATGGTGGTGGTGGTGGTGGTGGTACATGATGATGTCGATGTTTTTAAAGCAGTGGGGAAACAAGAAAACTATATTGTATATCATTTCATTGTGAATCTTATTGTATTTACCTAATTTTAAATACCATTTTAATTTTATCCCCTGGTATCAGGTATGTGTTTGTATGTGTGACTCGCAATCAGTACTTTTACCTCTCTCTCTCTCTCTCTCTCTCTCTCTCTCTCTCTCTCTCTCTCTCTCTCTCTCTCTCTCTCTCTCTCTCTCTCTCTCTCTCTTGGTATCGTCTGTCGCCACCGTCTAGTCAACACGCACCCTCTCTGGCTCCTACTCTTGGATTACCATTGCTGACAAGCAAAATAACACCAAACCTCTAAGATAATCCTGCGCCAGGTGTTAACATTGTGACAGTGCTGTAAGAACAACGTAGATGGTTGTTACAAGAAATTATTCCTACGAACAGACTGAAAACATGGATCGGGCAAACGAGCGAACGACCTGTGATGACGAAAGTGAGCTGAATCAACTTATTGAATCGCTGTCCGAAGAATCAAAATCACTAGTGAAAGTGCTATCACTAATAATATCTGTTCAACTGACTGATAAACTTTCCAGTGTAATATCAGAACTGAAGGAAAAAGACAAGCAAATTATTAATCTAGCAAGTGAAATGAACAACCTAAAGGACAAAGTATGTGACCTGGAAACAAGACTCGATAGTGTCGACCAATACGAACGTCGTGACACAGTCATCTTCAGTGGCCCCTCACTACCAGCAGAAACTCACATGGAACACACAGCTAGTGTAGTGGTGAACACAATAAAGGACAAATTAAAGATAAACATCAAAGAATCTGATATCAGTGTCACACATAGGCTTGGTCCACAAAAACAGGAACGAAACAGGCCAATCATCGTTAAACTTATGAACAGAACCCTCAAACAAGATCTCATTGGTGCATGCATACAACTGAAACCACAACTGTACATAAACGAAAGCCTAACTCCTACTCGCAAAAACTTGTTCAACACTATTCTCAACATCAGAAGACAACATAAAGCAAAATTTCAACAGTGTTACACAAAAGACGGAACAATAATCATCAAGCTACGAAACTCCACCCTAAAACACTCAATATTTAATGATAAATCACTGATGTCCTTCCTGGAGAAATACCCACAAATGATGGACACCTACCAGCAAAGTGTATCCCAGGCCAATTCAGCTACAGATAACAAGTGAAACATAGATGACACCACACACAAACGCCTCTACCATTGCTACTGACTACCTTCGCTACCATTATTAGTGTCGTCTCTGTCATCTACTGTTATCATAGATGATACTGCTACCAGCGTTACCTCCATTACTATTACTCTACTACCATCGCTACTACTGCTTTTGCTGACATCTATATCATTACTATTGTTTCCGTTGTTATCATCGCTACCACTACCATAACTACTGGTAATGTACTATCATCACTACTACTGTTACTATTGTCATCGCTACCACTACCACTACTACTGGTAATGTACTACCATCACTACTACTGTTACTGTTATCATCGCTACCACTACTACTGTACTACCATCACTACTACTGTTAATGTTATCATCGCTACCACTACTACTGTACTACCATCACTACTACTATTAATTGTTATCATCGCTACCACTACTATTGTACTACCATCACTACTACTGTTAATGTTATCATCGCTACCACTACCACTGTACTACCATCACTACTACTGTTACTATTGTCATCGCTACCACTACCACTACTACTGGTAATGTACTACCATCACTACTACTGTTACTGTTATCATCGCTACCACTACTACTGTACTACCATCACTACTACTGTTAATGTTATCATCGCTACCACTACCACTGTACTACCATCACTACTACTGTTACTATTGTCATCGCTACCACTACCACTACTACTGGTAATGTACTACCATCACTACTACTGTTACTGTTATCATCGCTACCACTACTACTGTACTACCATCACTACTACTGTTAATGTTATCATCGCTACCACTACCACTGTACTACCATCACTACTACTGTTACTATTGTCATCGCTACCACTACCACTACTACCGGTAATGTACTACCATCACTACTACTGTTACTGTTATCATCGCTACCACTACTACTGTACTACCATCACTACTACTGTTAATGTTATCATCGCTACCACTACTACTGTACTACCATCACTACTACTATTAATTGTTATCATCGCTACCACTACTATTGTACTACCATCACTACTACTGTTAATGTTATCATCGCTACCACTACCACTGTACTACCATCACTACTACTGTTACTATTGTCATCGCTACCACTACCACTACTACTGGTAATGTACTACCATCACTACTACTGTTACTATTGTCATCGCTACCACTACCACTACTACTGGTAATGTACTACCATCACTACTACTGTTACTGTTATCATCGCTACCACTACTACTGTACTACCATCACTACTACTGTTAATGTTATCATCGCTACCACTACTACTGTACTACCATCACTACTACTGTTACTGTTATCATCGCTACCACTACTACTGTACTACCATCACTACTACTGTTACTATTGTCATCGCTACCACTACTACTGTACTACCATCACTACTACTGTTACTGTTATCATCGCTACCACTACCACTACTACTGGTAATGTACTACCATCACTACTACTGTTACTATTGTCATCGCTACCACTACCACTACTACTGGTAATGTACTACCATCATTACTAATGTTACTGTTATCATCGCTACCACTACTATACTACTGTACTACCATCGCTACTACTATTGCTTATCATCGCATTATTATTGTTGTTATTATTATTATTATTATTATTATTATTATTATTATTATCAATATTTTTGTTACTATTATCATTATAATTATATTTTGTTATTATTATTATCATTATTTTTGTTATTATTATTATTATTATTATTATTATTATTATTATTATTACTACTTCTACTATTGTTATTATTATACTTACCACTATCATATCGCATATGATTTAGTTTCTAAAATCGATATTATTGCACTACCATTTTTTCTCTGCAAAAAATGAAATAATTATTGACATTATCTCTCTGCCATACGTGTTTTGCACCTGGCGCAGGTTGAAACAAATTTATATTCTTCTCTTTTTTTGTTATTAATTACTACCATTATCATTTTTTTATATTCCTTTATCCTCCTATCTTTACCACCATGTCGAACTTATTCCATTCTCTGTTCACTGAAACTGATCCCAATTCAAATGACATTGCCCTGGAAATTATAAATCAAATGTATGGGCACTCTGATTTTAATGCACTCTCGAAATATTATGACCTCACATCATTCAACAATTTAACTACTTCCAGAGGTTCTTCACAACTCAACATCATACATATAAACTCCAGATCGTTACCAAAAAACTTAGAAAGCATTCAGTCCTTTTTGGAGTGTCTTAACTGTTCCCCAGATATCATTGCAATTTCTGAAACCTGGCTCACGGAAAGCAATAAACATCTATTTGAATTTACAGGATACCACTCCCATCATCTCATAAGAAAAACACGGGCTCGAGGAGGTGTCTCCATTTTTGTGTCAGATAAACTAAATTCAGAACAACAAAATGATCTAACTCTAGTTAATGATGACATAGAAATAAATACAGTTAAAATAACCAGTAATTCTATTAACTTTCTTATTTTCGCTATATACAGACCCAAGAATAAGCATTTAGCCGTAGACCAATTTTCTGACATATTGAATGCATTTTTAGTGAACAAGGCAAATAACAAAATCATTTTAATTGGGGATTTCAATATAAATTTACTCGAACACGAAACCCACGCACCAACAAACAATTTCCTTACAAGCATTCAAACTTTAAATTTTACTCCACATATTGCCAGACCTACCAGATTTCCAGATAGTGAAAATTTAAGCGCACCATCCCTTCTTGACCATATATACACAAATTTCTATGAACATTTCACTTCAGGAATAATACACTTTCCTATATCTGACCATCTACCGATTTTCCTGAACATATCAGTCCCTTCCTTAAGCAATAAACTACATAAAATTGAATTCAGAAACTCAACCCCTGAAAACAAGCAACTTTTTTCCCATAAACTAAACAATACTGCTTGGAACAATCTTTTCTCCTCAACTGATGTCGATTTAAACTTCAATGCATTTCTTAAAAAAAATTAATGAAATTCACAATGAATGCTTCCCAATAAAAACCAAATTTGTTTCCGAAAAAAGACTAAAAAACCCTTGGATAACTACATCAGTAATTAAATCAATAAAAATTAAAAACAATTTATATAAGGATTATAAAATTGGTGCAATATCCGAAACTTATTATAAGGAATACCGTAACACACTTAACAGTCTGATAAAAAAAGCCAAAATCTCACACTATATGAATATTTTTACAAATTTTAAAAATGATACTAAAAGAATATGGAATGCCGTCAACCAACTTAAAAATAATCATAAAAAACATTACCTTAACTACATTTCCCTTAATAACAAAATACTTAGAGAGCCCTCAGAAATATCGGAGGCATTCAATGAATACTACGTCAATATAGCTCCAAAACTAGATCAAAACATTCCACCATCTTCTATTGAGCCACACAGCTTCTTACGGGGTGACTACCCAGCATCTATGGCAGTTCCTCTTGTTCTTCCACAAGATGTTACTAAATTCATCAAATCCCTAAAGAACAAAAAGGGTAATCCACACGAAATTCCAGTCTCATTAATTAAAGAAAATTCAAAACAAATGGCCATACCAATTTCCTTATTGTTTAATCACTCTGTTGAAAAGGGAGTATTTCCACAATGCCTGAAACACGCCACCGTAATTCCTATCCATAAAAATGGCACAAAAGACAACATCGCTAACTACAGACCAATATCATTGCTCAATACATTCTCAAAAATCTTTGAAACTATAATGAAAACACATTTAACCAGTTTCCTTGCATATAATTCTACATTATCACCTGAACAATTTGGTTTTCGACAAGGTTTGAGCACATTTGATGCGTTGCAAAATTTTTCTGAAAAAATTTACTTGACATTCACATCTCTCCCTACTAAGCATTTTCGTTGATTTTTCTAAAGCATTTGATACGGTTAGACACGACATTCTATTACTAAAACTAAAACATTATGGTATCCGTGGCATCATTCATGACTGGTTTAAAGATTATCTCACTAACAGAACCCAGTCTATAAAATTTCAAAATCATTTATCAACACCCCGACAAATAAAATATGGAGTTCCACAGGGTAGTGTTTTAGGACCGATTCTATTTCTAATATATATAAATGGCCTTCCTCACATATTCGCTCGCCTTAAAACAATGCTCTTTGCCGACGATGCTACCTTTTACCTTTCTGGAAATGATACTAAATCAATGTTTGAAATGGCAAACTCTAACCTAAAAATCTTCCATGAATGGTGTGTTGCCAATAGATTAACCATTAATCTAGATAAAACTTTTTACATGTTTTTCACTAACAGACACAAAACAATATTACCATCTCTGAAATATAACAATTATATCATAAAATCAACCAATCAACATAAATTATTGGGAGTGACATTTGACGAAGCCCTATCTTTTAAAACCCATATATCCAAACTTTGTCTGACACTATCTAGGATTGTATCACTATTTTATCAAGTTAGAGACCTCATGCCAAAGAACGTATTAAGAATACTTTACAATGCCCATGTAATACCACATCTACAATACTGTGTCCCTATCTGGTGTAATACATACCCTACACATCTTCTACTTTATTTCGGATACAAAAGAAATTTATTAGAATTATTACAAAAAGTGATTATTTTGCTCACACTCAACCTTTATTTAAAGAAACTAAGTCCTTAAAATTGTTCGACCTTAACAAATTACATATAGCACTACACATGTACAAAGTTGTCAACAGAGGTAACATAACAACCCTGCTACCACACCACAATTACTCCACTCGCACATGTGAAGACCTCCGTGTACCCCAGCATAACTGAACAATTTTTCAACATTCATTATCCTACTCTGGTCCCAAATTATGGAATTCTGTGCCTAGTCATATAAAAGAATTATCCACAACACGTTCATTCAAGAATCATTATAAGAACCTTATATTATCTGAATACTAATTATACATTGCCCTACTACTATTTATGCACATTTACTATGTTCATAGTGTCCTGGTCAATATTTTTTCTTTTTTTTCCTCATTTACCTGTAAATATATTGTAAACATGGTTGTAACATTTAGGATCTAGTACCACTAAAACTTTTAATGTTAAGTAATTTCTAGGTAATTATTAGTATTTGAGTATTTTGCCTAGATGGCGACTTTTTTAGTTTTGTAAGAAAACCTTTATAGATTTCTGCCCAAAAAGCATTGTTGCTTCCAATGGGCTACTTGCATTTTCAAAATAAACAAAAATGACACTTATCATGTAACCCCCCCTCTTGCAAGTATAATAAAGTGTTTCAAGTGTTTCAAGTGTTTCTCTCTCTCTCTCTCTCTCTCTCTCTCTCTCTCTCTCTCTCTCTCTCTCTCTCTCTCTCTCTCTCTCTCTCTCTCTCTCGTCTCTCTCTCTCTCTCTCTCTCTCTAACTCACTCTCTCTTTCTCTCAGGTGTCGTGGTACCGCAAGACGGGTGACGAGATTCACCTCATCACCTTTGACTTTCAGACTTACCACAACGATGACAGGTAAGAGCCAGGCATGTGTATGTGTGTTATTTTTTTATTTTTTTGTGTATGTGCGTGTTTCAGGCGTTCGGGCGACTGTTCCGCCCATTTCGCCCCCTCTTTAATCTTCCATCACCTGCTTAGTCCGTTCGCGGCTCCGATTAAGACTGTTACGATAACCCGCAACGTCTTCACCACGTCCCGACCACGTGCTTCAACACGAAGTCTCGAAGCCCTCTGGTCTGGAATGGAGGTTACGAGGCGCCTGGCACCGGCTGTCCAAGGGAGAAGAGATGAGAAAAGAAACACGGATAGTTCCTTTCTCACTCCTCCTCTGTTGTTTCTACTTCTTCGTTTCCTGCTGCCCAGGTCAACTACCCTTCCAGTCTGCTGTCGTTCCTGTGTCCTGTGTTCGTGCTCAGTGACCTATGGTTGAGAGGAAGGCTGTTGTGAGCCAGCTAGCAGGGGCGAGAGTCTGGTGATAGTGTTGTATGTATACACATTTTTGTGTGAGCGAGACATTAGTAAAATTTCCTCCAAATTTATACTGTTTTACATCACCCTTACGGCCCTCACTTTACCCCAGCTTCACCGTACCCGGGAATCCTGAGATAACGAACAGATATGTCTTCGCACTCGTTTTCCCTCAGTGTGTGTGTGTGTGTGTGTGTGTGTGTGTGTTTCATCACAATGGACTGCCCAAGGGTAAGAAAAAAAGTAGCAAAAAAAGCCCGCCAGCTGCCAGTCACTCACTCCCTATAAGGAACCCAGCAAGAAATTGTAGAGAAGAGGGGAGGCTGGCCAATTTAGTTCGGAAGGTGCTTTAACGCTCTTTTGGAATAAAAACAACCATAGAAATTATAGAAATGTTGAAAAAAAAGACAGTTCCAAAGTTTATCGGTGAAAGAGATGAAAGAGAAAAGATACTGGGTGACTCTTGCATTAGTAGGACTCGCAAAAGTTACCCATAATACGTATGATGCTCTGAGAGACTAATTTTTCCTTCCATATTCCTCGAGGGATAGAGAGAGAGAGAGAAAAAAAAAAGGTAAGGTAGAAAGCAGAAATATATAGTGACTCCTGTGCCAGGTAAGTATGGACCAGGCGGCACCATACTGAGTAAAAGTGTCTCCTGTTTGTAAGTATGTGTTGGATGGGTATAGGCGACCCTTCCTTAAATTTGAGGTGCAGGTTGAATGCAACGGTGAATCCTGCTTAATCCATATATTGAAGTGAAGTAACCTGGACTACAAGGAGTTGCCTTTGGTTTGGCCTGAAGTGGACTGGAGTAGGGATGTGCACCGGTTTTCGGTATACCGAAATACCGGTATTTTAGCGCCGGTATTACCGGTATTTTTTGTTTTCGGTATACCGGTATCGGTATTGGTGGTGCATCGGTATACCGGTATCGGTATATTATTTGGTTGGTATTGGATTTCGGTATTATGTTTTTTTCTCGCAATAGACCGAACTGCCGAGACACGTATGGTAGCGTAACGATCATTGGCTCAGAGCCTCAAAATCTGAGGCGCGTGTTATCATTGGCCGATTACAGCTCAGCTGACAATGCCGCTCTGACAACCTCCCTCCCTCCCTCTACCCCTGAGGAAAGAGTCCCCCCGCAAGACCATCACAGAAAACGGATCATTACATATCACACAGGCGTCACTATACAAATCTAGCCTAGATAAAATGTTCATTATTGTTATTATTATTATTATTAGTAGTAGTAGTAGTAGTAGTAGTATACTAATAATACCACACACACACACACACACACACACACACACACTACTATCTATGGTAGTATGATGATAACAATGATAGCAATTGTAATAATGAAATATTAGCATAGCAATACTAATAAGAAATTGTAATAATGATCAATAAGATAATAAAAATGAAAAAAAAACAATAATGATAATATATATATATATATATATATATATATATATATATATATATATATATATATATATATATATATATATATATATATATATATATATATATATATATATATTATATAAGGTGTATTATAAGTTCACAAATAGGGTGGTGAATGATTGGAATAGACTCAGTAGACAGGTAGTTACTAAAGTGCGGAGTCATTTTTAGCTTTAAAGAGGGGCTGGATAGGTTCATGGATGGGGATGAAAGGTGGATGTAGGTAGTGTTAGGTAACAGGAACTACCACGTGTAGGCCTAGCGGCCTCTTGTAGCTTCCTCATTTTCTTATGTTCTTATATATATATATATATACATATATTGAGAGAGAGAGAGAGAGAGGAGAGAGAGAGAGAGAGAGAGAGAGAGAGAGACAGAGACAGAGACAGAGACAGAGAGAGAGAGAGAGAGTACGTGTGTGTGTGTGTGTGTGTGTATTATTACAGTCAGTCAGCAGAAAATACGATAGGGGAAGCTAGGGTTCTTGCAGATAACAAGCGGAAAAAAAATAACACACACACACACAACACCTGATGTGTGTGGGTTTTTTTGTTTTTGCGCACACACACACACACACACACACACACACACACACCACACACATATATATATATACTAGCCGCAAAGTCCGCCCTCCGGGCGGACTTTTTGGCTAGCTCCTGCGGAGGGCTATTGCCCTCCGCTATAGGAGGGCTATTACTGGAGAGTCTGTGTTTTGGTGGGCCTTAGGCCCACCAAACACAGACTCTCCAGCTAGCCCCTTCTAACTTGCCTGAAATCATGGATGTAGAAATGTATGTATTAACGCCAATCCATTCACATCACCCCCAACCCATTCATTCACCCATTACCCATCACCCCCCCCCCCCATTCACTCACCCATTACCCATCACCCCCCACCCATTCACTCACCCATTACCCATCACCACACACCCATTCACCACCCATTACCCATCACCCATTCACTCACCCATCACCCCACACCCATTCACTCACCTATTACCCATCACCCTACATCAAGGTTTCCTCAATTCTCGCAACCCACTTTTTTTCACAATTCTCGCTAATAGGCTGCTAAAAAAAATAAAAAGTGATCGGATCATCTCATAAGTGGGCTTAAAACCTTCCCCTGGTCGACCCGGTTCCAGAAATGTGCCACATGAGGGGATTCCGCCACAGGGGGCGGCACCTATCGCGGACAGACAGACAGACAGACACACACACACACACACTTGCGCTTATATTATTTTATATATATATATATATATAATATATATATATATATATATGATAATAATAACAATACAGATAGTAATAAAAAGGTATAATAATAATAATAATAATAATAATAATAATAATAATAATAATAATAATAATTCATTATCTATAATGATTACAGTAAATGACAATAAGAGAGACTCGTCAAAACAATAACAATGTTTGGAATGAAATTATATGAACAATTATTGTAATTATGATAGTAATAACAATAGTAATTATAATATAAAAATAATAGGCTAATAATGATAATAATATAATTATAATAATGATTACAATAAATATAATAACAATAAATCCACAGTTATAATTATATTCATAAGAAATAATGAAAAAGAATTGAAAATGGTAAAATATCATTAATGATAAAACTTATAAGGTTATTGACGAGTAATGATAGCAATAAGAATAGTAAAATGATAAATGATTATGATAATAACTATAATAATATTAATACTAATATCATACAATTAGGATAATGAGAATAATAATAAACATAATAATGATAATAATAATAATAATAATAATAATAATAATAATAATAATGGTAATGATAATCATATTCATAGTTGCCTACCTACTACGTAGATCTACCTAAAATGCTAATGATAATAGTATTCATAATGAAATTTCAATGAACATAATGGTAATAACATTATCAAAAGAATATTATTATTATTATTATAACAATAATGATAGTAAAAAAATATTAGCAATGAAATTAATTAATTATTATAACAATAATCATAGTAATAATAAAATTATTAATAATAACGATGATAAGATTCGCAATAATTAAAACAACAATGATAATATTAGTAATAGTAATGAGGATATCAATAATAAATAATGAAATAGTTGTGATGCAATTATAAAAGTGATAGATTAAAATATCAATGTTTGTGGGCCCTTCGGACCCACGTATTGATGTTTGTAGTAGTAGTATATATTAGACATGTAACATGTGATTGCAAACTCTAATCGTGTTGTTGCTGTCGTTGCTGGTCAAAGTGACTCGGGGTAGACCATGTTCCGTGTGATTCCAACCCTTTGTGTTCCGTGTGATTCCAACACATACACTCACACACGCACAGAAACGTCCATGAGTCTACTGAGTTTGTGGAATGCGGCAAGACGTTATCGCAGTTTTTCCTGCAATCTAATACTCCTAAAGTGTTTTTAGCCCAAAACCCCCCTTCAAAATGATTCAATCGACATGGGACCAAGCCGCTTACCACCTACGATTTATTTGCGATTTTTTTTAGCCTACTCTCATCAAAATTCAATTTATCCTGGCGACTTAACTGCTATCTACGGTAGGCCATAGTTTACTCGGTCCCCCCTTAAAACTGTAAATGGCCGACGCCACAGGAAACTTTATTTTAGGGGGGTCTATGCTGTACTGTGGTCTGTGGTAACCCGGGAGTCACATTAGCCCTGTGTCCCGGGGTAACGGGTTCTCACCCACCACAGGCTGTAAGGGCTAATGCCACGGAGATGAGCACCGCATGCCACGCGCAGCTAAGCGTATGCTCCCATCTTTACCTATGCTGTACGGTAGGGGTTAATAGTTGTAAAAAATGAAATGGCCGACGCTATAGGAAATTTTATTTAAGGGGGGGGGGGGGCGATGCTGTAGAAGTTAATAATTGTCTGAGAATGGACAAGTAAAAAAGTACAGGAAAAAAACTAATACCGATACTGGTAATACCGGTATTTATGTACAGTATCGATATACCGGTATTGCTCCCGCAAACCGGTATCGGCAATACCAGTATTTTCTTGATACCGCACAACCCTAGACTGGAGTGGAGTCTGGAGCGTCGTGGTAAGATTGTAGCGGTCTCCCCTACAAACCACTAGGAGGGGAGTATTGTAGCGGTCTCCCCTACAAACCACTGCTCCACAGAGAAAACGTGTGGTTGCAGCCCAAACTATTGTAACTTTTATTTTAATTATGTTTCATTGGTCATATATAATCTTATACCTCTTTACTTTATGTTTTCTTTTGTAACAAGAATTAACCAACATGTAACTCGCTATCTTAGCACACACCCCTTACTCAGCGCGCACTGCATTAGCGCGTTGACCATAGACCAATATAATATTTATTGTTTAAATTTTTTTTTTATATATATGTTGATGTTTTGTGCTCACCAGACACACCGAGAGCTGGAGAGCAGGAAAAGGCAGGCGGCCTAGTACGCTGCAGCCACTGACTACCACCCACTGGACGCCACCCAGCAACAACCCAGGGCAGATGGCGCACTACTGCAGCGTGTGCGTCTGGGCTACTGCACCAGGGAGGAGCTGCTGGAGGACTTCGAGGGGCAAGAGTGCGATCACTGCGAGAAGCACACCCGTCGCCCACTGGTGCACTACCTCCTGTCCTGCCCCACCACCGCCCCCCTGAGGCCCGGCCCGGCCACCGCCGCCCAGCCTGCAGGTGGGGGGCTGCTGAGTGGGCGTGTAGGCAGGGCCGCCCTCATGGTCCGCCACACCCCGAGAGACGTGATGCTGAGGGTGCTGCGAGCAACGCCCCCTCCCCGCTGACACATCACGTACCCACACCCCGCCGCCCCCGAGCGCTGACCAGTGACGCAGGTGACTCACCATCACCACGCCTCCACGCGCCCCTCCCGTAGCCTGACGGGATAACCTCCTCACTGCCGGGCTGATGCCCGCTTTGTACCTTTTTTGCTACTGGATATGTATTTCTGTACATGCTTGTATTATATTTATATGTCCTGTATGTTGATTGTACAATAAACCTTTACAAATCAAAAGATTAAAAGCAACCTTCCACTGGAATCTGATTTTCTCTCTCCAGTTGACCAATTAGCTATTAAACACCCAAGCACAACAATTGGTGACCCCGGAGTGTAGCTATGGTCTTAGGTGGTTTCTAACCTGTGCTATATAAGGAGCACAATTTTCCTAATGAAAGGACCTGGGTCTTTAGACTCATTCGTCCTAACACTCCTAAGGCAAAAAGCTTAGCCTCCATCATGGGGTTCGCTTCGCTGAGTCTTAGGTCGGGAGAAACTACACTATTATGTGTAGCTGCCACCTAAAAGGTTATCCCCTCCCACCCTGGCACCTTCTGTGCCCTCCTCTGATGCCTTCTTGCGTCATCGGCACGGCCTTATGCGCGTTCTGCGCGGCCCCTGCCCCCTCAGACGCCTTACTGCGTCTTCACCGGCCTGATGCGCACTCTGCGCGGCATCTACGCCCTCTGACGCCTTACTGCGTCCTCAGCGGCCTCATGCGCATTCTGCGCGGCCTCTGCAACCTTTGACGCCTTCCTGCATCCTCAGCACGGCCTCAGCGCATTCTGCGCGGCCCCTGCTCCCCCAGCGCGGTTTCCCGCGTCCTCAGTCAAAACCCTACCCCTCAGCCCCGCGGTTAGAGTGACTCACTCCACGGTCGCCACTCACCGCCCTGTGGATTACTCATCGCCCTGTGGATTACTCATCGCCCTATGGATTACTCATCGCCCTGTGGATTACTCTACTCTACCGTGGGTTAATAGTGCTCCCACCTGTGTTCAGTGCAGTGACTCCCCGGCGTACAGTTACAATACCACAACATTTCTCAGTGCATCACAGTGTTACATTACAGTGCCTTCCCGGACACTCAGTGCCTTAGTGTCCACCAAGGTGCCCTTCATGGGACGTGTTTACACACCAGTGTCACTTGCGTTAGCTGTGGTTCGTTCCCTGAGTCACCGTGGCCCCTGGCCCGTTCACGCCAGCGCCTTCGCCACTCGGTTCAACACCACTCGACTTCACCATGCCTGACAACGACGACCTGCACACTGCAGCAGCAGTGACACTGAGATCGCCACCTTTCTGCCCACATAACCCGTCTATGTGGTTCACTATTTTGGAGTGCGGATTTAAGGCATCCAAAATCTCAAACAGCCTCACCCAGTTCACCCATGCTGCTAGCCTCCTGCCTCCTGACGTCCTTCCACAAGTCTCTGACGTCATTTCAAAAGCTTCCACCTCCACCACGCCCTATGAAGATCTGAAGACTGTTATGCTCTCAAAACTTCAGCCTTCTATTGCCACCCGCCTTAAAGAGCTGTGCTCCAAGGATGAGTTGGGTGACGAGAAGCCTACAGACCTACTGCATCGCATGAAGCAGCTACTTGGAGAAAAATACAGCACTTTTGACCCAGAGTTGTTCAAACTGCTGTTTTACCAACGTCTGCCTCCTGCTACACAGAACGTCCTTTTCTGCGTCAAGGACAGCCTAGACCCCGATGCCATGGCTAAGTTAGCAGACGACTTTGTGGCAACCATCCCTACACCACAGGCTTCTTCAGTGTCCTCAGTTACGACCCTCCCTACACCACAGGCTTCTTCAATGTCTTCAGTTACGACCCAGGACAACACTCAGCTCGCTCAGCTCACCAAGCTGGTATCCCAGCTCACGACTGAGGTCACCTCCCTCAAGAAGCAGCTCACGACTGAGGTCACCTCCCTCAAGAGGCAGATCCAGGACCGCCAACGACCCCGGTCCCCCACCCCTCAACACCGCCAGCACCGTCCCCGCTCGAGAAGCCCGGGACTCTGCTGGTACCACAACAACTTCGGCAGCAAAGCCTCGAAGTGTGACGCCCCATGCTCATACAAGGCGTCAAACTAAAAGGGCGAGTATTAGTGCAGCGCGCCGCTCGCCAACCCTCAGCGCTGCCTTCACCTTCACTCCACCTTCACGACAAACGCTCCAACATAAGGTTCCTGATTGATACCGGCGCCAATGTCAGTATTATCCCCGCGACCGCCAATCTACGAACCCTACCTCCAATCTTGCATCTCTTCGCCGCTAACGGGACCAAGATACCTGTCTACACACGGCGCACCTTGCAACTCAACCTCTACCTCCGACGTCCCTTCGAATGGACCTTCTACGTCGGGAACGTTTCACAAGCAATCCTCGGAGCAGACTTCCTGAGGCACTTCAACCTCTTGGTGGACGTCAAGGGTCAAAAGTTGGTTGACCCACTCACCTCCATCTCCTCCACAGCACGACCAGCGCCAGGACACAGCATGCACCTCTCTGTCATCCAAAAGGACCACCAGTTCGCTGACCTGCTTAAATCTTTCCCTACGCTGACTCAGCCTTACTCAGCCAGCTTGCCCGTCAAACACCACGTCACGCATCACATCGAGACCACAGGACCACCAGTACACGCCAAGGCCCGTCACTTAGCTCCAGAACGCTACCGTCAAGCCAAGGCCGAGTTCGAGTCTCTGATGCGCCAAGGTATTGTGCGGCCCAGCAGCAGCAACTGGTCATCAGCCCTCCACGTCGTCCCCAAGAAGAACGGCGACATACGGCCCTGTGGAGACTACCGTGCCCTCAACTCTCACACCCAGATGGACAGATACCCTGTGCCAGACTTCCAGGAGTTCTCGTCCCAACTCGTCGGCTCCAGCATCTTCTCACGCATAGACCTCGTCAAGGCCTTTCATCAGATTCCAGTACACCCTGACGACATCCCGAAGACCGCCATCATCACGCCCTTCGGTCTGTTTGAGTACGTCAGGATGCCCTTTGGACTCATGAATGCGGCCCAGACCTTCCAACGCTTCATTGACGAGGTTCTTCGAAGCTTGCCCTTCTGCTTCGCGTACATCGACGACCTACTCATCGCGAGCCCAGATGAAGCCTCACACCGACAACACCTTCACCAAGTCCTCACCCGCTTACAAGACTATGGCGTACAGATCCATGTGGACAAGTCTGAGTTCGGCGTCACCTCTCTCACCTTCCTCGGCCACACTGTAACTCCAGCAGGCATCGCTCCACTCCACACGAAGTGTGAAGCCATTCAGCAGTTCCGGAAGCCGTCCACCCAGCGCAAACTCAAAGAATTCCTGGGTATGATTAATTATTACAACCGCTTCATCCCACACTGCTCTCTCCTGCTTCAGCCACTCTACGCCATGATCAAGCCCTGTAAGCGTGGTCAGTCTGTCACACTCATCTGGACTCCGGACGCTGACGCTGCCTTCCTCGCAGCTAAAAAGGCCCTCAGCGACACAGTCATGCTGTCTTTCCCATCCCCTGACGCGGAGACTTCCATTGTGACGGACGCCTCCGACACTGGGACTGGTGCCATCCTCCAACAACTCGTCGACAGTGCCTGGAAGCCGATTGCCTTCTTCTCACAGAAGCTCAACACGGCCGAAACCAAGTACAGCGCATACGACCGAGAACTTCTCGCCATCTTCAAGGCTGTCAAGCGTTTCCGCTACTTCATTGAAGGCCGTCGCTTCCATGTGTACACCGACCACAAGCCTCTTACTGCCTTCCTGAGAAACAAGGACTCCTACACTCCACGGCAGTTTCGCCACATGGACTACGTTTCTCAATTCACCACCGACATCAGGTACATCAAGGGTACAGACAACGCTCCAGCAGACGCCCTCTCCCGCAACATTACTGCTGTGACGTCCTCTTCTCTTGATTACGCCGCCATAGCTGCCGACCAGTCCGGCGACGCCGAATTGGACAAGCTACTGTACATCCCAGCGCTCAAGATGAAGAAACTCACGCTCCCAAGCACCAAGGTCGCTCTCTACGCTGAAGTCTCCACAGACGATGTCCGTCCCTACCTGCCACAACGACACCGCTACCAGGCCTTCCGTCAGCTTCACGATCTCTCTCACCCTGGCATCCGAGCTACACAGCACTTGATGACGTCCCGCTTCATCTGGGAGGGTATAAAGAAGGACATCAGACTCTGGACTCGTACCTGCACCAACTGTTAAGCCTCCAAGGTGACTCGGCACACTCACTCTCCGCCCGGAACTTTCTCACCCGTCACGGAGAGATTCGACCACATCCACATTGACCTGGTCGGTCCCCTGCCACCCTCTGCCGGTCATCGCTACATCCTCACCTGTGTGGATCGTTTTACACGTTGGGCCGAAGCCACCCCCATCGCTGACATCACAACGGACACCGTCGCCCACGCTTTCATCGCTACCTGGGTCTCCAGGTTCGGTGTCCCACTCAGCCTCACCTCAGACCGTGGCGGCCAGTTCGAGGCCAACGTATGGAACAAGGTCATGACCCTGCTCGGCATCCGCCGCTACAGGACTTCCAGCTACCACCCGCAGGCCAACGGCATGGTCGAACGGTTCCATCGCCAACTGAAGTCCTCCCTCATGGCCTCCTCCCAACGAGAGAACTGGCCCCTGGCTCTCCCCATTGTTCTCCTCGGCATCAGGTCATCCCTGAAGGAAGACCTGCACCACTCCTCGGCTGAGCTGGTTTACGGCACCAACCTTAGGCTCCCAGGCGAACTGCTGGTAAAAACACCCGACCCTGCACCTTGCAGCGCCCAGGACTTCGCCTCCCGCTTCAAAGGTGCCATGAGAAGCCTTCAGCCAGTGCAGCCTCGTTCTTCCCCGATGAAGACCTTTGTGAGCCAGGACCTCCACACCTACACCCACGTCTTCATACGCGTAGATGCCGTCCGCCGGCCTCTGACGCAGCCCTACCAAGGACCCTACCTCGTCCTGAGAAGGACCAGGAAGACTGTCACCATTGACAGGAACGGTGCTCAAGACGCGGTGGCCATCGACCGAGTCAAACCGGCATATCTGTTGGCCCCAGACCAGGCTCACATTTCTACCATCAAATCGGCAACAGAACAACAGCAGCACCGCTCCACCACCAAGATCTCGTTCCTCCTCCCTCGTCACTAGGAGGGGAGTATTGTAGCGGTCTCCCCTACAAACCACTAGGAGGGGAGTATTGTAGCGGTCTCCCCTACAAACCACTGCTCCACAGAGAAAACGTGTGGTTGCAGCCCAAACTATTGTAACTTTTATTTTAATTATGTTTCATTGTTCATATATAATTTTATACCTCTTTACTTTATGTTTTCTTTTGTAACAAGAATTAACCAACATGTAGCTCGCTATCTTAGCACACACCCCTTACTCACCGCGCACTGCATTAGCGCGTTGACCATAGACCAATATAATATTTATTGTTTAAATCTTTTTTTTATATATATGTTGATGTTTTGTGATTAAAAGCAACCTTCCACTGGAATCTGATTTTCTCTCTCCAGTTGACCAATAGCTATTAACACCCAAGCACAACAAGATTGGGTGCGCGTCGCAGCGCGCCGAAGTTGCCAATTAATCAATTACTGAAACATATACATTATATCGCCGAATGTCGAATATCGAACCACACGAATATTAATACAATGCATATCCCATTAATTACAGCCCGGGCATGCACTCGAAATGACCCTATCTCGACATACGGACGGACGGACATACGGGTATTCGGTGAATTATACTAAGATGGACAGAATATGGATGAGAATTAGCAAAACGTTTTGCGATGCGGAAGGAAGGAAGGAAGGAAGGAAGGGGCATGCAATTAGCATGTTCAGGCGAGCATTGGTCATAAAAAAAAACCGTAGAAGATAGCAAGAGAAGCTACATTGCTGCAATGATTTAAAGATTGAAGAGTCAATCAGAGGAGGGGAGTTGATGAGACGAAAAACTTTTAACAACCCTGTTTACGAGGGTTGTATGACTAGATTCCCCCCAAATATGATACACATAACCCCATACATGGGTGGATAAAGCCCCTGTACGAGCAAGTAGTTTGAGGGGGGTAAAAAAAAGGGGAAACGCGGACACAACAAGCACCAACTTTTAAAGTTGATTTAGCGGGATTGAGATGTGATGTTTTCAGTTCATTTTTTTAGTAAAGGACGTACAAGAAGGTTCATTGTAGGGAGGAAGACAATTGAGTGTCATTAAAAAAGAGGTTAGTTGTTTGGAGGTCATGTCGATAAAAAAAAGGGGTTGTGAGGCTTTGAACAAAACATGGCTTGCTTTCCATTTCAAAATTATAGAAATTCGAAATTAGCGATATATGGCATCTTTCCGTGAATCCCCCAATTCAATAGAGTGGACGTCAAATGTAGGACTTTAAAAAAGGGGAAAAGAGTAGATTCACAACCTAGGAGAGGTTTAGGGCTTGGTTAGAGATCATTAATTTATAATAGCAAAAAGAAAAATACTGATAGGACTGAACACTAAGGAACAAACTATTGAAAATTAAAACAAAAATGCCTCGTCTACAGAAGGCAAACAAGCTGTTTAAAAGGAAACTTGATATTAAACGCAGAGAAAAAAAAAACCCGAAAAAAATTTATTTTGGGAAATTAAACTTTTTATACCAGAATCATCAAAAGTTTCTGATATGTCAAGGGAAAACTGCAAAAAGCTCACAGAGTCCCTAAAAAACGGTTAGGAAAGCTAGAAAAAACCCCTGTATATCGCCCATTAGGGAAAAAACGCGATAAAATATTAGGTTTAAGAATTTTTGTTAATATTTTTCAAAAGCTTTAGAAAGGCGGGAAGTCAAAGCTATAAGACTTTAGTTTAAAGGATTAAACGATCACCTTTCATGGAACAGTGATGGAACATTTTAAATTGAGGAAACTTCCAGGAAAAAGGCAAGGATGGATGTAGGAGGGGGGTGGGGTTATGATTGGAGGCGGTTGCCGATGGTTAGGTCTTTGGAGTGGTGAGCTCAAGTCCCAAATTTTCGAATCCTCCCCGTGGGCAACTCTTTTCGACCTTTTTAATGCGGTCAAAAAAAGACCTGGTATGGGACCAGAAGGTCCCAAGTTCAAGCCCCAAACCAAGGAGCAACTGTCAAACCCATCTTTGGTGGCTGAAAAAAACCCGCATCCCAGCTAAAATGTTCTTTCGCTGCGAGTGCGACGGAGGAGACACATGGCAGCATGCCCCGTTTGAGGACCCAAATCACATAAAAGGGGATCTTCACCTAAGACCAAGGTGCATATACAAATCCAGCCGCGCCCCCAAACGGGCGAGGCGCCGAACCCACAATCTCCAAATTGCAGGGTCCCCACCTGGCCCCAAAAAAAAAAAATAGCCTACGGGCCTATGGGATCCACTAAATTAATATATTATATGTTATATATATATATTAATATATATATATACATTTAAATAATTATATATAATAAAATAATATTATATATATATAAATATATATATATATATTTTTATAATATAAAATATAATATAATAAAATTATATATATAAATATATAAAACATTTATATTAAAATATAAAATATATATATATAAATAATATACATAAAAGTATATATAAAAAAAAAAAAATCAAAGACGAAAGATTTTTGACCAGGCAGGCGGGATGCATGCACAGAAGCAAATTTTTTGAGAAAGAAAATATTCTTAGCAGAAGAATACAGCAGAAGGTTTTCCGCGGGCCCGTAAGCCTTCCGAGGATCTAGGCCGAAAAGGGTTTTAAGGAATTTAAAAGGGGTAAAACTTTGGATGTAGTATGTATGTGTGGGCACTCAGTGGCGGTTTTACCCCATTATGCGGGTCCGGGAGGAGGGCCAGGGGGTCGGGAGAGAGATGCAGTATTTTATTAAGCATCTTTTTATAAAAATATGGTAACATATAGACATTTATAAGAGCCCCATGTTTAGTTTATTCTATGTGAAAATTACTTGCTCTTACTATATGTTTAATAGGGGAGCGGGTATATGAGATAAATAAAAATAGTAATTCCCAAAACTGTTGGCGGGGGACAGCCTCGCCGGGGGAGGGGCAGAGGGGCTTAGCTAGAGCATAGAACGGAGTTTGACGAGGGTTTCCCTCATAACATATTTTCGTCAATTGTTATAGATTTAAACTTAATTAACGAACACCTCAACCCTAAGCGTCTCCTAACATCCTCACGACACCACTAAAAATTCCCCACGAAACGGTTGATTGGAACGTGTGTTACTGGACATTTACTCACCTACTTCACGGTGATACCTTGTGAGTAAATTACTCGCGTGAAGGAAAATCCAGAACAAACTGGGGCGGCGTGGGAATTTTAATGCGAAAATTACAATCATGTGAAACTGTGTTGGAAATAGTGGTTTTTAGGGGGGACAAAACTTTTTGAACAAATACGAAATTTTTAAAAAACCAAGCAGCAGCTTGCGAGTGAACAAAAGGAGCGCAGGGGGGAAGAGAGGACGGGGGTTAAAAGTCGCGACTGCTGACTTTTTTTGATCCCTGGCACGCACCCGGCATAGCACGCTGCGCTACCACCACTTACAAACTCGCGGTTGACTCAACCAACAATTCAATTACATCGGGCCCACGCCTGTTTCCGAAGTTTAAAACGAGGTGAAAAGCAACTTAATGGTTTAATTGAGAATATATTCCTGCGACCTGACCCTGGGGAATTTAAATGTACCATCCTCATCTTAACTTCTCGGGACAAGGACAACTTTCCCAACGTTTGAATTGAAAAGGGGGACCCTAGCTTCCCCGGGACAACGAAGGACGTATCTACACCTGTTTCTAAAGTATTAATTAAGTTCAGAAGTTACAGCATTTTTTTACAAAAAAAACACCAGTACATTTAGTTATTTATAAACCAAACAAGAGGAATTTAAGTTTCACTCGTGAAGGAAATCTTATCAGTGTAAATAGTTCCCTTAATACTTTTCTTTTGTGGATGGGAATTTTAGGTGGAAAGAAAACTGTGTTTTTTTTGCGGGGACCCCCGTTTTAATTTTTTTAACAAATTTTATTTTTACAAAGAAGATTTTTTGGTTATAATTAATTAATTAAATACGTTTTTGTCTCATTAATGTAATGCCAAAAGGTAAAAAAAGTTAAAAGGGGTTACCGATTTTTTCCCCTTTCCCCAGACTTAAACAAATTACACTGAGAAGTGATACTCAGTACTCCACATGTTTAAATACTGCTATATGCTACTGCTACGCTACTACTACACTAACAACGGCAAAATCACACAATGACGACTCCTAAAGGTGGGCCACCCAACCGGGGGGTTTGTATTTCCTATTTCTTTTAAGGTTTTACCAACAGAGGCATCCATGCGTCTTTTAGTGGAATGGGGGTTTTTATAGCGCTTAAATTTCTCACCAAATGTTAGAATGTAATGATTAACCCGGACGTTTTAAGGCCAGCAGATAAAAGCTTTCATTCGATCTAGATTGCAACCGGTTGGGGAGCTCAACAATTAATGCGAGACAGCACTTTCTGCCGGAAAGATTTGGGCAGTTCGACAAATTCAGGGAGAATTTCCTGAGAGTTTCGGGGTGAGCAGCAACCGCCGTAGTGAAAAGGAAGTCATGTGATGACTCAATAAAAACAAATTTGTCGTTGAAAAACTGTAGGGGATGGGTCTATGTGGCCAAACTTTTTAACAGAGGGGTGCATAAAAATTCTAACGGAGGACTTTGGGAAAGGGGAACGAAATTATTGGATAAAATGCCAAATTTCTGGAATGTTTTTTTATGTACAGTCCAGGGGGGGTGCGTCGTGCAGCTCTTTTTTTGCCCTCCCATCCCAAGGACGAGTTAGGGATTTTTGCAGCCTTAGACGGAAGCTTAGGAGAAGAATACTCTACGGCTTTTACAGCCCCAGTGCTGGAGTAAATATCCTATTCCAACACCAGAAAATAGCACCCCCCAGCCCTTTTAGCAGGGCAGCTGCGAGAGGGCAATAATTTGTTCCCACGCAACAAGGGGGAAAACGGTAAAGAAAGCCTCCCAAGCGCGCGAAAAGCGGAAGGCAGCCGTGGGTGATAATCAAACTACAAAGCCACCACGGGTCCGAGGGGATTCCTTAAAACCCGGGTTAAATCTTCCTTTTCCTTCCGGGGGAGGGGGCAGCACAAAAGCGCAGAAAAATAGGGAGTCCCCCTTTCTGCGCGATTCACGGTACGGGTAATCCGGTACCCACCCAGCTATCAGATAAAAAAAGCTCGCGAAAACTATGAGCAAAGGTGGGCTCGGGAGGTTTAAGCTCGGTGGAAACTGCGAGCCTCGTCGCACATCCAGGTAACTCTCACAAAAACCCCGAGGAGATTTTCCTCCGCAGGCACGGTGGATTTGTGATTTTTTTCCCCAAATTGGGCTGCCGCCAACAAAAAAACACTGGGAAAAATTCCCCACGAAGGAAGCCATCAAAAACTTCCCCGGCTGTGGACACTGGAGCTACTGTAAAGTCTTCTGAAAAGTCGTATAGGCTCTAAAGAGGAGTGCACGTGGTGGCCGGTGGCCCTTTTCACCAGAGTAATTTGAATGTGAAGGGGGGTCAAGGTTATCTTTAAAAATAAAGGGAACGTGATCTTTCTATTTTCTCTGAACAAAGGGGTCCTCCGGTTTTTATGGAGTTCTATGTAGCATCCCAAATTTCAGCTCCCTGTAGACGGGCTGTTGGGGTTTTGCTACAATGAAGTCTAACGAATTGGGGTAGATCCCAACTTAAATTTTAAAAAAATTTAAGGGAAGCATTTTAAAAACGATGGGTTTCCAGTCCTGACCCCCATATGTCAACACTCCAGGGAAGAGAGGGAGAGGAGGGCCACCCACTGGATAAATTTCCCTAATTAATGTCTCTAGCGCTCGCCCGTGAATCTTTCAGCGGGCTGGAAACTTTTGAAGGCCAAGATTTTCGGTGACCACGAAATCCGATTGTATGGCGATGCGGTTCCCGTGGCGGTTCCGATGCACCTTAGACAGGAAGTATTTCTCGATGGCCCCATAAAGTAAAACGATTTGGGGTTTGAGCGACACTTAGCACTGTCAGCGCAGGACTGTCACATCCATTGGTTTTTTAACCCCACAGGTGGACCAGGGGAGTTAAAAAATGGAGTTTTTTCCTTGGGGGAAGGGTTGGTGTATGATGAAAGGGGTACCTGAAAATTGGGGTTACCTACTCTTGTGTTGCAAAGGGGCAGAAGTCCGCCGTTGCATCGAGCAGGGTTTTCCCGGGTACCAACCCTCAGTTCGCTTGTCAACGCCCCTGGACTACCGGAGTTTAAAACACTCGCTTTGGAAGTCTTTGGATCTCCCAGAAGTATAGCACTCCCCGGGGGAAGCTCTTGGGGCTACGATACAGCGGACAACACATTAAACCAGTCCAGGGACCAAAAACCCGTCTACATTCCTGTTAAGGTACCTCTAGCCCCGGGCGTGGAGAAACACAGTGAGGAAAAGTTTTGGGGCAAAGGGTTATTCCCAAAACTCTGCTCACCCTAGAACAGTCCTTTGTTCCTTGCCCAAAAAGGGGGGAACTTTTCGCCCAGTTTTTGACTTTCGGCGAGTGAATCTGTTATTCAACGGCTCAAAAAGAGCAGGTATCCTTGCCAATCCAAAAAGATCTGCTCATGTGTTAGGCCGGTAAAGTTTTAGTAGTTGGGGCCCTTTTGTCGGGGTACTGGCGGTACCCTTTTGGGGAATCCCCAGAGAGGTTACGGCGTTCATACGCCCGGGGGTCAAACGAATGGCTTGGATGCCCCTTTGGCTTTTTAACCGCGCCGTTCTTTTTAGGAATGAAAAAAAAAATTTTTGCCGGTATGAAAGGTAAATCCGTGTTCGATACCTGGATGATATTTTAATTGCTAGCAAGGGCCAGAGTTCCCCTTTAAAACCTTAGGGGTCATTTGCAGCGACTGTTTTCAGCTGGTCCCCAAAACCAAATTTACCAAGTGTAATTTTTTTAAAACAAAATTTGCTTTTGGGCCATCGTCGACCAGGAGGGACTCCACACCATTGGACATAAAGTTTTTTGGCCGTTCAAAAAAACTTTCCTCAACTCCAGGTGTTTAGAATTAGATCCTTTTTTGGGCTCCCGGGCTTTTACCCCCCCTTTTAAAGATTTCGCCCCGAAAGGCATCCCCCTAAAAACCCCTGGTTTTTTGAAAGATGTCTCATTCACTGGGTACTTCAGGAGCAAAGTTTGAAAAGGGGTTAAAACTTGCACTCGGAACGCTCCTTTTTGGGATTCCCAGTTTTTCAGCTCTATTTTAGTATGACAGACGCTTTCGGCTAAGAAAAATTGGGGGAGTACTAAAGCAAAAAGATGAAAGGGGAAGAACCGTGTTCGCGTACGAGCAGAGTTTTATCCCGGCGGAAAAAATTATTCCATTTTCACATTAAAGACCCCCGGGTAATTTGGGCTCCAAAAAAATTTAAGACGTTATTTTTGGCTATCCAAAACCTGTCTATACCCACCCTGCAAACCCCTTACTGAGCTATTTAAGGATAAGAATTTATCGGTAGGTTGCACGATGGTACGGGCGATCCAAGAGTTTAAAAACCCCAAACCTTTTTAAATATTGCCCGGACGTGCAAATTGGTACGGGGCGCTTTTTTCGCGTTTTTCCGGGGGTGGGTGCGGCACAGGGGAAAACCCCTGCCGAATTTTTCACTTTATGAATTGGGGTCGAAAAAGTAAACTGAAATTTGGGGAAGGTATCTTGCCTTAAAGTTGGGGATGAGACTCCTACCAGATTTTCAGTGAATTTCTCACAATTTTTTCCCCCCGATTGACAAGGTACGTGCCGACATTGGCCCAAAAAAAAAGAGACCCATGGAAAATATGTTTTTCCTGACGTTTTCGTTCCGACGGTACTCAAAATTTTGCACGATGTGCTCATGGCTGGACATCCCGGGGGCGTAATGACCCTAGCAGCCCCGGGCGTGGATTTTGGCCCCCGTGGTGTGGACATTGAAGAAATGTTGACAGGTGGTATCTTTTGCCCAAAACAAAGGGGCGACTCCAGGACCCTCCTATATTAGAATACCCACCCCTGAGCAAACCATGGGGGTAGTTGTAAGATCTTCTACAGACCCAAGGATTTTTCGGTCACAATATCTTGGTGTGGTAATCACTTTTTAAGGTTTGTAGTCCTTGCACCGGTGAAGAATAAAACGGCTGCGATGTGCCCATGCATTAAAACTCATCCTTTCTGCCCCTTTTCCCCACCCAAGAGTATTTCTTTTGGATAATAGCGCAGAGTTCCGTAAGCATTGCTTAGGAGATTTGTACATTTGTACAATATTAAGCGACTTTCCGGTCGCATACCATCCAAGCTCGAATGGGCTGGCGGAGCGCGTTAAACAAGAAGATCCTTGACGAGTTGAGACTGTTGTAAACAGTTTGCACGACAATTCGAGGTATCAGCATTTGTATTTCATGGTCTCAGCCGCCAGATGTCCTTAGTGAGTTCTCCGGTTAGAAGAAAAAATGTGGACAACTTTAAATCTCTCAATACATGAACATTTTTCTCATACTTTTGACCAGTGTATTTTTTTCTATCTTTTAGTATGTTGGATAATATATATATATAATCTTTTAATTAAATGAAATTTAATGAATGATAACTTGCGAGTCCACCACGACATACATCCGCGCGCTGATTGCTGACACCACGTAAACAAAAGCGCCGGCCGCCGCCCGTACCATGACAACACACCTCCACCACAACCTCTACCACAATTATATAGCTATAATATAAGGATAGAGCATAAGAACATGATAATAAGGAAGCTACAAGAGGCTGGGAGACACACGTGGTAGTTCCTGTTACTTAACGCTACCTACATCCACCTTCATCCCATCCATGAAATTATCCATATTAATATTATACCACCACCACCACACCACCACAACCCACTACCACCTACCACTACCACAACACACTACCACCCACTACACTACCACCACACCGTGTAGTCTAAACTAAACTCTCTAACTACAATCCTCCACCCATGGAGGTCCACCCCGTCCCGTCTAGGCATCTACATCAGGCAGGTTATAAGAAAGGAGGCGGGAGGTGACTCGCCATCCAGACTGGTTATGTTAGTTACCACTTTGAAGGACACTTTACCCTTTGTGAAGTATTTTCTTTATGTTTAATATGCACAGTATTGATCCTTATACATTTGAAATGTACTTTAATTAGGAAATAATGCAAAATTCTTATTTATTCAAGAAAACCAGTGCATATTTGTGCCTAGTACACAACGAGACCGTGTTACTTCCTTGAATAATGCGGCGATGGGAATGTTATTCTATGAGATATATAGTCAGTAAAGAATGTTTAGATGTTAACTATACCTAGGCAGTCATATTTTCCATTTATTTTTGTGTATCAATTAGATAGAAAGCCTGAAAGTGCAATGAGTCGACGCATGAAAGCTCGATGTTTTGAGTCAATCCAAAGACATTCAACAATGTTGTTGAAAGTCTTTGGTCTCCCCACATTGGGGAGGAGCTGGCGGCTTCACCCGATAACAAGGAATGCGCGGCATGCCGCCTCCTTCTACTATAACCTCCATGGTCTACATCTATTTTCCCAACTTTCTTCGTTTTGGTTCGTTCTTAGCTGAAGGAAATATTACCCAGCCTTTAACTTCAGCCATACATGGATGTTTTTCTACTTCTTTTCTTGAATCAGAGTTGCATTCTGCCACAGCACACACAAACTCGTACTCGTATTGTTTACGGCCCGCCCTCACAGCTTAAAGTGATAATCGTGCGCCTGGCAGCGTGACAGGCTGCGGCTTAAAGATGCCACCTTTTCATAATGTATGCCATTATTTCAATAGTTCCAGACACTGACATGTGTTTTCCTTTCATGAGTTGGCTCAATATAGTCTCTTGTTGCATTTCATTGGCATTTTTGTAAGAACTGACTGTTTTATCATGTGTAACAGGGCTCTCTATTGGTATTTGTTAAATGTCCTTCTAAATTTTGTAGTTTTCACTCAACGATGAAATTCTTTTATTAATATTAGAGTATGCATATTATGATATACATTGAATGCTAAAAATTTCATTGAAGTACAGCATCAGCTGATAAACAAAACAATAAAAATGCGTAACTGATTACTTTAAAGCACCTTGTCCACATTTCTGAGAGACGACACTATGGACATCTGGCGGCTGAGACCATGAAATACAAACGCTGATACCTCGAATTGGGAAGATTGGTTACCCTACGTGTCTGCTTGCATTAATATTTCAGTTTGCGAGTCCACGGGCAAGTCTCCTCACTACATACTTTA
Source organism: Chionoecetes opilio (assembly GCA_016584305.1). Taxonomy (NCBI): domain Eukaryota; kingdom Metazoa; phylum Arthropoda; class Malacostraca; order Decapoda; family Majidae; genus Chionoecetes; species Chionoecetes opilio. Next base: position 131,192 of record JACEEZ010011271.1, read on the forward strand.
TGGTGCGGATAAACGGATGCCATATGACATATTGGCCAAGCCCAATAAACCTGTGTATAACATAGATAGCTATCTGGATCAACATTTGCATGTCTTTACTAATATACAAAAAAAGGTCAAGGAAAGGCTACAAGCTTCTCGTGCCGAGATGATGGCACAACAACATAAGCGTGCGGTTCCTATTACAATAAGAAAAGGCGATACCGTAATGGTTCAGAGTCCAAGTAGGAATTCCAAGTTGGCGCCGAAATTCTTGGGCCCGCGCATTGTTGTTGGTGAGAAGCATGGCAATAAGTTTGAGGTATTGGATCCACTTCTTCAAACTGTCCAAATAATTCATAATGACAGGTTAAAGAAGACCAAAGCCCGACGGGACCCGGCTTTTGCTGAATGTGCTTACCTACCTCCACGCACTTCCACTAACCCAATCACCACTAACGCCAAGCACGGCTATAATCTACGACTCAGAGTCTAACTAATTTTCTTTCACATCATGCTATGTGAATTGCATGTATTGCATGTTTTATCATTATAGATCTTCGGAAGGATCGACTGCCTTCATGAAGCTAACCTTGTTGCATGCCAACCATGTTATAGGTTCCATTCCTTTGCATGCCCAAACCAAGCGAGACCTTGTCAATGCTTTCGGTGGGGTGTCTCAGTTCATATTTTTGAGACAGCTATGGATGAACATGTCCGAGACTTGCAGGAGGACTATAAACGACTGGTTACTATATTGGTGGCTAACTTAATGGTTTATTAACATTAACAGTATAAGGTTGGACATTCTTGACATTGATCTCCGACACCTTTTGAATAGTTTTGCCTTTACCTATTAACAGGCCAATCGGCTTAATAGAGTGTTGAACAGTGCGACTATGCGTTTAGGTGTTCTCAAGTGATTTTTAATTCTTTGACCATTCAAACCCATTTGACCTATAAGCTTTCCTAGTTTTTGAATCCTCATTCACTGTGGTCGTTTCCGATATTGCGGCGATTAGCCAAACATGGTAGATGGGAGAGTAAGCGCGATTTTTTTTTTTTTTTTTTTTTACTGAGGAGAATTTCTTACATATAGCGCGTTTTCGAGACCATTCTAGTCCGGTCTGGACTGGCTCAGTCCCGGGCGGACACTGTTTTCGCGAGGTGAGCTGAACCGGGCTGGAACGGGCTAGACTGGTCCAACCCAGCGAGCAGGACCACCTTGGCCCAGTGTGGGGAGAACTGGCACATGCGCACTACAGTCAGCGGGGAAGACGACCAGGAGCTTCTCGTGCTGCTGATAAGACATGCAACACCATGATGGCCGATCATAAGACTAAAGTAATTTCACGAAAAATTACAATATTCGCAATTTGCTGAAACAACATCTTGGGAAATGAATGTACCGTCAACAACACTATAGTCGCCAGTGCACTTATGTCACCAGGCACTATATATTACGAATTTTAGCATCACTACAGACTTGTATGTGTCACTGAAGACATGTAGCCTATAGGCTATAGTGTTACGTAGATAATGTAAACTACATACTGTGCACGTCTCTTCAGTGGCACATACAAGGCTGTAGTGATGCTAAAACTTGTAATATATGCCCCCCTGCGACATTAGTGCAGTGGCGACTCTAAATTATATAGTGTTATTGACGGTAAATTAAATGAGATTTCATCATTCAATTTTTCATAGTCACCCCTGCTACTTGACTTCCCATTGAGAAGTCAAGTAGCAGGGATGACTGCTACAAGGGATGACTGATACATTGCACAAGGCAAAACTTGCATAATAATAGGTCTAATAACAATTTAAGTACTCCACCAAGTAAAAGGCCTGCTATATACGGAAATCCCCAGGTAGTGGATGCCAGTACCTATAGATATGATACATGATGATTATATAGGTTATATAGTAAACGTTTGACATGGCTGCGACAGGTCTTGCAATATTGTGTTGCTGGGATTTTTTCTCCGTCCAGAGATTTATAAACCTGCTGACTTATCACACACAAAATGATGACCACGGTTCACCTTTCCTATGCCAACTAGGAGGCTATTACCTGAGGTCAAATTAATAACCCTTTGGTGTGTCTTTGGGGGGGGGGGGGAGGGTAAGGCTTGCAGGATGGTAGGACTGCCCACTTGATCCCCCAGCCAATAGGAACGACGAATGGGACGGGGCCAGTCTCGATGTATTTTCGTGAGCATCAGTCCAGCCTGGACCAGTCTAGACTGGACTGGACCAGGTTGGCAAACATCGCAAAAACGCGCTAATACACTGGATGATCAATCAATCAATCATTGGGGGCATACGCCGGGGGGCGCGTCGCCTCGCCCACCCTACGACGCCACTCCCGGGGGTCACCACGCGCGAGTTCCCATGCAGGCTCCTTTCCCATACCAAGCAGCTCTCGACAAGAAACATCAACTTGCCCCAGCCACGAGCCTTGTGGGCGCCCCCTTGGCCTCCTCCACGCCGGATTGTCTCTTACAGATACAACCCGATGGGAAGGATCGGTTTCAGGGTAGCGTGCCACATGCCCATATAGCTGAAGTTGGCGCTGACGGACTATGCAGGTAATAGGCCTCGATTCAGTCTCACGGTGCAATCGCTGATTTGACACGTAATCATCCCAGCGATACCCCATGATTCTGCGAAGACACTTATTACCAAAGGCATTGATTCGTCTCTTCAAGACACTATTTAGTGTCCATGTCTCACAACCATAGAGTAAGACAGGGATCACAAGCGACTTGAAGATCCGGATCTTTGTCCTCCTGCACAGGTACTGACAACGCCAACACTGGATAATGGTCAAGATTAATTAAATTTGCAACCCTTGTTAAGACAGGATGCTATTCAGCACTACTATCCGGTTTTGTAAGTAACGCTTACCATGGATGTTATTGTAGTGCATGTCCCCTTCAAGTCATCGGAGATTTTTGAGACTTATCGGGTGGAATCTTTTCAATTTTTCTATTAATCAGACTTTTATAACACAGAACTTACTATCATCTCTAGTTTTTAGTGGCTGATGATCTGTCTCTATGCATCTGGTCGATTAGGGGATCTATTTACCGCTTCACTATTTGCCTTCCTTCATATTTAAGGTGGCATATGTGAATTTGACATTTTTAAAGGTAGTCGAGCTGAAACATTGAATCCGTTTCATGGGTATCAATAAATTTTATGAGCAAACATAATGTGACTGTCGTTTGCCCTTACGGAACTTCCTATCAACGGGTTTCTGGTCACTATGTAAGTGTTGGTTTTTGTTTTGCTTCCAGAAAGTTTTTACAAGAAACGTCTCCACTGTTTCCGCTCAAATCTCTTCAGACTTTAACATTCTCTGGAATATCTTTTATTACTAATACCTTCTCTGACGAGTCGCAGTATACCGCGGCTCTGGAGAACGCCTCTCCTGATTACCTAAACCCCATTATTTTCTATCCCATTGTACTATAGCTACTTTGTTGTTGTGTCAAGCGAGCTATCACGTTAAGCAAGTATCTTTTACGTAGAAAAGTTCAATCTTCACAGGTCTGACAGGTATAGCACATTTTTAACATGGTTAGGTACATTTTCTTATGCCGCATGGGCGCGCCAGGTGCGTGACCGAGCGATGTTAAGGCATTTATAAGGGTAGAAACGTATGGATGTATGTATGTATGTGTGGGGCACTCAGTGTGCCGGTTTAGCCCAGTTACTGCAGAGTCAGCGGGATGGAGAGGCCGACGGGGTCAGGAGAGAGATGTCATGTAGCTTATTAAGCATCTCTTATAAATAAATGTTAACATAATAGATATTTATATAGAGTAGTTATATTATCAGTTTATTCTATGGTAGAAACATTACTTGCTCATTACTATATGTTTAATAGTGGAGCAGAGGTATATGTAGATATATAAACATAGTAATTGCCAACTGCTTGGCAGGGGACAGAGCCTCCCTCGCCGGGGGACGGGCAGAGGGGCTTGAGCTAGAGCATAGAACGGAGGTTTGTACGAGGGATTCCTCATATACATATTTCGTCAAGTGTATAGTTTTAAACTTAATTATACGAACTACCTCAACCCTAAGCGTCTCTCTACATCCTCACGACACCACTAATATTCCCCACGAAACGGATTGATTGGAACGTGTGTTACTGGACATTACTCACCTACATTCACGGTGAGTACCTATGTGAGTAGAACTACTCGCGTGAAGGAAAATCCAGAACAAAGGGCAAAGGAAACATCATTACGAAGAATTTTAGTAACAGGCATATTATAGTCAGATGGTGGCAAAAAAGGAAGAACAAACTCTTCATTATCCAGGAGGGAATTTTGAGCAATGGTTTGAGCAAAGAGTTCAGCTTTATAAATAGATGACAACTGTGCAGCCATCTGGGTGTAGCATAAAAAGAAAATATAAAGAAGACAAATTGTTAGAGATATTTTTGGCTAGGTGCTAAAAGAAACGAGAGGAGTTCGATCCGAAATCGTTTTGCATTTCCATGAAGGAATTATATTAATGAAGGAATTTTCAGTAAGTTGAAGAAATAAATTGGCATTGTTACGGCAAGAAATACAAAGGACACGAGTATCAGGACATGGATGGTTGCGGTACCATATGTGAGCCATCTCTCTAGCTTGGACAGCTCAAGATCAAACAGAGTTAAACCACGGTGTACGGGCTCTACGATTAGAGAAAGTGTTTTGAATATATGCCTCTATGCTGGAGATAATGACTCGGCTATGCGCTCTGCACAAAAAGATGGATGTCTGACACGGAAACAATAATCATTTCATGGAAAATCATAGTAGTACTGCCTTAGGTTCCTCCACTAAGCTGAAGTGTAATGCCTGAAGCACCTCCGCTTAGGTGGGTCCCGAGGTGGCACCGGGGCGATAGGACAGGTTACATAAATATGATTGTGCTTGGAGGAGCCTAACGGTGATAATATAATATTAAAAATAGTATTTAAATATATTTCATTGATATTTAAAACAGTAAGCTGCAGGTAATAAGTGAATAGTAAGCTGAATATTCATTTACCAATGAATGTATAATGTAGAATATGTATGCAGGAAGTATACTTATATGTATCCGCTTATTCATTTTTATATTATTTTGTTATCTGCCGATGAATGTAGAAACGAACGAATATTCATATATGCCACTGTTTTATTATAGTTTTCCAGCCTTCAGGACAGTCTGGTCCGATAAATAACGTAGTTATGATATGAAATAGTCATATATGTGTATGTGTGTTATTCACCCATGGTCTTGTCCACGCGAGCTGGCTCGCGATCGCCAGTTTTACCCTCTCAGTGCGACCTTAGAGCAGATTATTACCGATCTTTGGGCAATGCTGGGACCTCACACACCACACCCCCCACCCCCTTGCTCAAGGGGGACAGTACCGCCTGAATTTCACAGTGGAAAAATCTAAGGGAATAAGCGGGGTTGGGGATCGAACGCCGGACCACAGAATGATGTCGGGCGCTCTAATCAACTGAGCCACACGGACGTGTACGGGCCTGTGCGTGTGTGTGTGTTGTGTGTGTGTGTGTGTGTGTGTGTGTGTGTGTGTTTCTGCTACTTGATGATGATAATGATGATGACATGCATATTCCATATCTTTTCCATTTTCCTCTTTTCTTCCTTTATTCTTAATTTCTTCATATATTCCCTATCTCTATTTTTCTATTGCCTCTTCCCTCATTATTTTCTATCCTCCATTATTTTCTTATATGTAACTTATCTTCTACCCTCACATATATTTTTCCTCCACTCTTTCTTTCCTTTCTTTTTCCCCTCACACATCCTTAATTTATTTCCTTTCCTCCATTTTTCATGCCCTTCTTTATTTCATCTTTCTCTATCTCCTATTTTTATCTCCTTTCCTCCTCTCCGTCCTTTACAAACGTGTATAGATCTCTCATTCTACACTCTTTCACTATTGATCTACCACCTTTTCTCTTATTGTTTCTTCATTTACACCTTTACTCACCCTCTCCCTCCTACACTACATATACATATTCCTTCTTACCCTCCCACCTCCTAGGTTTGCTCTAAACTTCGAGCAGCCCAACGACTGGCGGCTGAGGATTCGATTTGTACAAAGGCGTGACGAGGGCAGCTACCAGTGCCAGGTATCCACGCATCCGCCACTCATCCGGACCGTGCATCTACAGGTGGTGGGTGAGTGTTGGGACCTATGCCTAAACACACACACACACACACGCATACACACACAAACACATATATATATATATATATATATATATATATATATATATATATATATATATATATATATATATATATATATATATATTATAAGACATATCCTCTTCTATTACTTCCATTGTGTAAAGTAAAGTAACTCCTTAAAAGCCCTATATTATTTTATTATTTATATGGCGGTAATTACAGACCATCCTCTTTCCTGCCTCTAATTTCGGCACGATTATAATGGACACAATTTTATTGCCTTGTAGGTTAAAGTAAGATTATAAGGTGCAAAGTCTGGTACCTTATTGATTCATGGTAATAGGCGTATTGTCGAGGGTGTAAGACGCAGGACCTGATTTTTTTTTCATTAAGGACTGGTCAAGGGCATAAAAAAGGTTACAAAAAGTCAGCTAGCTGTTAGTCCATATAAAACAGACTGTAAGAAATTGCAATTGGTGTGAAAAATATGTTCGGGAGGTGACTTGACACCCCTCTCTTGAATTGAAAAAAAAATCTAAGCCGTAGGAAGTTGAAAAAGCAGAAACAAGAAAGGAGTTTCAGAGTTTACCAGTGGAAGGGATGAAAGAGTGAATATACTAGTTAACTCTTGCAGTAGGAAGATGAATACAATAGAAATGAGAATAAGCAAAACGTTATATGTTGCGAGACCGCGGGAGGGGAGAGCCATGCTGTTAGCAAGTTCAGAACAGCAATGAGCATGAAAATAACGACAATAGATAGAAAGAGAGGTGTAATAAGTTGAGTAATGCAGGTCAAATTTCAAACCAAGTAGCTTCAGGATTTTGTGTATTTGGTGAATGCTAGGGTAGGACTGTCACAGACCATGGCTGTCCTAAATATCTGTTCTGGCTCCGGTACTACCTCGCAAGTATGAAACCTCGCAATCGAACTTCGAAACTCACGAGTGACAACTACTGAACCACTTTTATATATCCCATTTCCAATCATAATGTAACGCGAGAAATTACATTAATAGGGGAAGAGATGAAATAACACATAAGTATCAATAAGCTAACGAGGAATTTTCCTCCACGCCTCATTCCTGAATCACTGGTTAGGCTTATATTTTAAGCCAGTAGTAATTAGACACGTAGCGAAACGAGGTGAGAACGGGGATTCTAGGTTAGGATAATTTTAGAAGCAGCTCGACGTTCATTGAGTTAAGTCGCCTTTGGGGAGGTGATATTCTCGCCCTTGGTAAAGGTATGTTATGAAATGTTTGTTAACTAGAGATGTAGACATGACTTACTGGTGATTCCTTTTGTTGACCAGGACTAATAAAGTGTATTACTTAGGGTCCCAAGGTAGGATGCTGTTGGCGGACCAGGGGGCCAAACGCTCACAAATTAGCAGAGGGGGCAGCTACAACATGTCACAGCCAGCCGTGTGAGGACAAGGAGAAAGAAGGAAATAGAAAAATAAGTGAGAGGGAAACGTTGGAAGTGGGATAGACTACGTATACATTATATTAGGATAACGACTTGAGCATTACATGTGCGTATCGTTAAGGGGTAACAGTGCGACTGAAGTTACCAGAGATAGTAAACTATATTAGGATGACGACTTGAGCATTACGCATGCGTATCGTTAAAGTGGTAACAGTGCGACTGAAGTTACCAGAGATAGGAAACTAGATTAGGATGACGACTTGAGCATTACATGTGCGTATCGTTAATGTGGTGACAGTGCAACCGAAGTTACCAAAGATAGTAAACTATATTAGGATAACGACTTGAGCATTTCGCGTGCGTATCGCTAGGAGGGAAGGAAGACTTAATATTAAGATAACTTGTGAATGTATAATAATTACCAAGTGAGACAGTAAAGAGTTAAATATATTATAATTAGAAATATATTAACGCGTTGTCATTCAGTTTCCAACCAGTACTTACATATTTTCTTAAATCTTTTATTTTTGTTCATTCATATATTTTTTCACACTTAATGTGGGTGGTGGCAGCGGAGTAACCAGGACTGTAGAGTACACTCCCAAGGTGGGCACTACATAATGGTGACAACGGTGTAGATGGTCATTTTGACCACTACAATAAGCAATCGTAACATTCCTCCAGCTCTAATAACAATATCAATAATCTAGTGTTACCCATTGAAATAGCAACTAAACAATTTTTAAAATTATGAAACTGGTTATCTTCAAAGAAAGAACCATGCCACAAAAATAAGCTATGTGAAACAAAACTAGTCGCAAATTATCTGGGCAATATCTGGTTTATTTCTAAGCCTCTCAGAACGACGCGGTCCCACAACCTCCACCTTTTGCTCAGATAGCTTGACTGTACTTCGAGGCTTGGCTCATCACGAGTTAGTTGCCGCACATCGCTTATAGGTGTTGATGGCTGTTCCACGATTATCGATTAAGAAACTACATCGTCCTGGGAAGATGCTACCATATCATTTGGGTCATCCCCGTCTTCTAGCTTGATTATTCTACGAACATGGTCCTCAGGTCCTGCTAACTCTCATTTACTCATAACTCTCTGGTCTCACTATTCTACCATCCTTCCACTTCCAAAGTTAACAACATATACAAATATCTTACTCCAAAATCACGAGTTTATTATTATTATATTACCGTAATCTTTGATTATGGTAATACTTATGTAATTCCTGTCTTCTTGAAATCGATTTTCCTGTCTTACTTGAAATCGATGCAAGAATTACCATTCTTGCATCTGGATGTAGCAGGTTAAAAAAAGTTATTAATCTTCTTCCATTTAAAAGTTTAACTGGAGAAACTTATGTGGGGGTTTGTGGAGTGAAACGATAGCGTATCGAAAACCTCATCACTTTTGACTCGATAGAACCATATGATAGTTTTTCTACTACATATTTATAAATGGGCAATGCCTTCTCAGCCAAAGTATTCGAAGCGAGATGGTAGGAAGTGGCTTTAATTTAATATAAACAATACAAATTTTCTTCTAAAAGGCTTCGAATACCTACCTCCAAAAGTGAGTACCATTATCGGTTACCACTGTCTCAGGAAGACCTACCTTGCAATGGAAAAGTCATCCACAATTTTTCAATTGTGCTGTAGTAGGTGGCGGAAGTTGTAGGGTGAATATCAATCCATTTAGAATAAGCATCAATAATAACAAGATCATTTTTTCATAACTGGCCCTACCCTACATAGTCCACATGTATCTGTCACCAAGGTTTCTCTGGCAAGTCCCACGGTGGCAGAGGTGCTTAAGGAGGCAGATTCTTAGATTGCTGACACTGCGAGCACTGTTGGACAGTTATGTATATAACAGTATTTTTTGTTCTGCCACCAAACATAACTATATTCAATACTCTTTGTAATGAGTGGGATAAAGTAACACTTTAACCTTTCTCTAAGGCTATACTCAGCAATAAACCAGAGCTGTGTACAGAGGGAGGAGCTGGAGTGAACTGACTCCAGAGGTGAGGAATTGCCAACATATCACTTCCGAGGTAGTATCTCGAAGCTTCATAAACTTGCTATGAATCAGTGAAGCCTTACATTACTAGTGAAACAATGAGACATGAAAAGAGATAACAACCATAACCTAAAACACTAAAACTACAAACACCACATTCTTCCCCTCTTAAAAAAATGAAACATACAGATAAAAAAAAATGAAACATACGCAAATAAAAACATATGTATACCTTTAATTACCAAACCTATCAGGGGGCTTGCTAACCCTGGTTGAACGCCTAAGTGGTTGAACCTTGTCCACGGGAGACGGAAGACTGTCAGGCATGTCTTTAGTGCCCAAGGGTTCTACATTGTCGTGCACAGGATCATTTGTTCCAGGAATGGTTCTCCCAGAGTCTCGATCAGTGGTCCTCTCTTCCCCGGTAAAAACAGGGGTAATTTCTACAGGTGTTATCAAGTCCCGGATTCTCCTTGTACTGTCTTCCTGGCCGGGGATAGGATCCTTGGGAGTAGGAGCCAGATCCTTCGTGGACACCGTAGACTTTCTTCCGTCAGGATACCGTATATGGGTGTAGTAAGGGGTAGCACTCTCAAGATCAACTTCCTCTACCAGTGGATCAGACTTGGATGTGCGAACAAACTTCCGCAGCAGGACGGGTCCGGGCGTAGTAAGCCAAGATGGTAAAGAATACCCATTAAAAGATTTCCTAGGGAATGAAAACAATCTCTCGTGAGGAGTTTGGTTGGTGGCAGTACAAAGGAGAGACCTAATAGAATGAAGTACTGTATCTAAAACTAGTTCCCATTGACATTCTGCAAGTTTGAGTGATCTGAGAGCTAAACGCACAGTTTTCCAGATGGTGCCAATTTCTCTCTCACATTGTCCATTTCCAGTAGGGTGATAGGGAGTAGAGTGGGTCATGATAACACCGTGACTCATTAAGAACTCAGAGACTTCGCGAGACATGAACTGTGTTCCTCGGTCGGAATGAATTGAAGAGGGGCAGCCAAAAATAGAGAACAATTTGCGGAAACATGTAATGACAGTTTGAGCAGACATATCTGAGCATGGAAAAGCAAAGGGGAATCTGGAGTATTCGTCAACCATTACAAGTAGGTATTTGTTCTTAGTAGAGGAGGGTTTTGGGCCTGTGAAATCTACAGAAATGCGGTCAAAGGGTTGCATGGCCCGGATGAGTTTACTAGCTGGAGGTCTAAAGAACTTTGGTTTCAGTTCAGAGCAAACAGTACACTGAGAGCAAACTCTCTTTACGTCTTCTAAAGAGAGAGCCAAGTTCTTTATCTTTACAAAATTATAGAGCCTAGTGATTCCGGGATGACAAAGAGAAGCATGTATTTCTTCCAGAGAGGCGGAATTGGTTCTAGCGACAACAGAACACGCACGTGATAGAGTGTCACAGGCACCATTTTCGGAGCCAGGTCGGTACTTAATATCGTACAAGTATTCAGAGAGCTCAAGGCGCCATCTCAGGATCTTATCATTTTTAATTTTAGAGGAGTGACTGGAACTGAACATGAAAGAAACAGCTTGCTGGTCAGTGACTATAGTGAATCTTCTGCCAATTATGAAAAGTCTCCACTTACGTACTGCATCTATGATGGCGGCAGCCTCTCTCTCTATAGCAGGTTGAAGTCTCTCAGAGCTGGTCAGAGTCCTGGAGAAAAAAGCTACAGGTCGACCGAGCTGGGAGAGGGTGGCTGCTATGGAGACAGAGGAAGCGTCAGTCTCTATTTGAAGTGGCAGGGTCTCATCAAAAGCAGCTAATGAGGCTTTAGCAATTTCTTCCTTGAGTGCTTCGAAACACTCAACAGCTTCTGAGCAAAGAGGAAAAGATTCACTATGCAGAATGGGTTGGATGCGCTTAGAGTAGTCCTTGATCCAAATTGAATAATATGAGAAGAGGCCGAGAGCTCGTTTAAGAGAAGAAGAGTTATCAGGTATAGGTAATTCTATTAGTGGTTTGATGCGATCAAGGTCAGGCCGTAGGGAACCATTAGAGATACTATATCCAAGATAGGTAATTACATTTTGACTATACTGACACTTGTTTATATTTAAAGAGAGATTATACTTAGAGGCTGCTTCCTTAGAGCGCTGAAGATTCCTATCATGGTCCTCCTTACCTTCCCCACATATAATTACATCATCGATGTACGCATATGTTGCTTTCAAACCACAGTCAGCTATGATCGAATCCATGACTCTCTGGAAAACAGCGACAGAATTAGTTAGGCCAAAAGGTATCCTATTAAAATGGAATAACTGTCCATCAGCCTCAAAGGCAGTATACTGTTTCTCAGATTCTTTTAGAGGCACTTGATAATAAACACTTTTCAAATCAATCTTACTGAATATTCTGTACTTAGCCATTTTATGCACCAAGTCATGGATCCGAGGCAATGGATAGGCATCAAGTAGTGTAAAGCGATTTATAGTTCTTGAATAGTCAACTACCATGCGTCGTTTGTGCCTTTCATCATTAGTAACTAGCACTTGTGCTCTCCAGGGGGATTGGCTCTTTTCTATTATGCCTCCTTGTAATGCAGACTGTACCTCTAAATGAATAAAATATTCATCAGACTTTGTAAACTTCCGTGATGGTGTAGAGATAGGCTTAATATCAGGAGCAGGATTAGGGAACAGAGAAGGCGGATCAATGGCCATACACGCTACACCACATATAGTTAGTTTAGGTAACGAGCCTCTTAAAGTGAATTCCACCGCCTGATGCTTCTCCATTAAGTCTTGGCCTAAGATAATCCTGGAACATAGTTGAGGAAGCACAGAGACTTTAAATTGAGTGTAATAGTTGTCATTCACTGTTAAATTAACAAAGCAGTGTCCTAAAGTAGTGGAAATTTGAGAGGCGGCAAGAGTAACATCAGCCTTCGAAGGGTATACAGAAATATCCAAACTCTTTACAACCTCTGGGTGAATGAAGCTAATGGAGCTTCCACTGTCAATAAGGGAATTCACTTGCAAGTCATTGACACTTACAGGGATAGTAGAACTGCGGGGAGTAGCAACAGAAGCTAATACTGGAGTATCAGCAACATGAGGAGAGGCGCAGTGCTCACAGGGTTGAGTCGAGAAGGCGGTCGATTCAGCAGATCCCAAAACAGCAGCAGCAGAAGTAGAGAAGACCCTTCTTGATTTCCAAATGTTGCCAGCTCTACAGACACTGGCAAAATGTCCTTTCTTGGCACACTTGTGGCACACCGAGGCTCGAGCAGGACAACGAGACCGGGGATGCCGCCTTCCACCGCAAAAGAAGCAAGTTTCGGCCTGGGAAACAGCAGCAGAGGTTTCGGTGGTAGAGCTGAAGGGTACAGGAGTAGGAACATCAGCAGCAGCAGCAGCACTTAGATTCCCAGAGACTGAGGGCAACGAGTATCCCTCAGCGTTACGATGAGCGGCATCGAGGCTTCGAGCAGGCTGGACAGCTTCACTTAGAGTCGATGATTCTTTCTCCAGTAGTCGTTGACGTATGACAGGAGAGGCTAGACCAGTGATGAAGGCATCTCGAACGGCTTCTTGTGTATAGGTGTCAGCTGTTACTTGCTTGAATTCGCAGTCTTTGGACAGCGACTTCAGGGACAGGAGGAAGGAGTCGATGGACTCACTAGGTAGTTGTCTGCGTGTAGCCAATTGATGCCTGGCGAAAATTAAGTTCTTTGGCTTCACGTACACAGTCTTCAGCACTTGGATGGCTTCTTCATATGTAGTGCAGTCGGTGATGTGAGAGTAAGCTTCGGGTGAGATGTAATTGATGAGAAGCTTGAGTTTGTCCGGTGCTGGCGAGATTGACTGTATGAAGTTGGTGAAGGTGCAGAGCCAGTGAGTCCATTGAGCAGACGTGGTGTCTTGCGAGCCTTCGAACCGTTCTGGTCGTAGTAGCCTTTCCATAGCCAGCAGAGGCAGATGGTTATTGCTGAGTAAATTGTAATGAGTGGAATAAAGTAACACTTTAACCTTTCTCTAAGGCTATACTCAGCAATAAACCAGAGCTGTGTACAGAGGGAGTAGCTGGAGTGAACTGACTCCAGAGGTGAGGAATTGCCAACATATCACTTCCGAGGTAGTATCTCGAAGCTTCATAAACTTGCTATGAATCAGTGAAGCCTTACATTACTAGTGAAACAATGAGACATGAAAAGAGATAACAACCATAACCTAAAACACTAAAACTACAAACACCACACTCTTCATCAGTGATACTCTCGTAAGTACTTCATGCAGCTCAGCCAACACTCTTTTCTATCTTGCCTCCGGCACCACAACTCTCGCTCCCCATAACAACACTCCATCTTGTATACTTAACTCATCTTTTCTTTTTAAAATGGTTCATGTACTTCCACTGTAGTGTCTTCTGCCCAACCGTGCAGGATATAGTTACTTACATGGGAGAGTGTAGGGTCCCTCTCCGTCAATTTTATGAGATTCCTTATGGTAACTGTCGAAATATTCAGACGTTATAACACGCACACACCACATCTCCCGGCACAGGGGTTGTCCGTAGTATTTCTATCAGAGAAATACAATTGAAAACATCAGCATGAACATGTTTTCCAGGTGTGTATGTAATTGTATACTCATATACTGCATGACGAGGTCAAAGCCCAGCGACGTATACGACTTGAAGCCATTGTCGGTATGGGGCCTTTTTCACTAATCAAGCTATTTAAGGGTTGATGATCAGATACGATCTCAAAATGACGCCTATTCAAATAATTATGAAATTTCTTCACCATAAATACCACTTATCATAATTCGTTCAATATTTGAGCATATCTGCGTTCAGCTGAACATATCAAAGTCCTAGACGTAAATGCAATTGGTCTCTCCTCCCCGTCTCCATGCGATGGGATAGTACCGCTCCCAGCCCTTAGGATGAAGGGTACCCGGACAGTTTGCCTACGGACAGTTTGCCTACGGACAATTTGCCTACGGACAATTTGCCTACCGGACAATGTGCCTACGGACAGTTTGCCTACCGGACATTATGTCTACGGGACATTTTGCCTACCGGACATTTTGCCTAACAACGAACGATGTTAGGCAAACAACTGTTAGCGATGCCTACCGTAGATAACAGTATAGTCGCCAGGTGCAATAATGTCGCCAGCCGCCAAATATTACGAATTATAGCGTCACTGCTGATTTTTATGTGCCATTGAAGATGATACACAGTAGTTTATATCATGACTCTATTATTTTACTCTAATCTACCCTGTTTCAGCGTTGTTTTATGCTTTGTATCTGCAAGTATTATACGGTTTCAAATTTCACTACTCGTTTTTTTTCTTCGGGCGACGACGACGGCCGGAGGACACTCTAAACATAAACACTATATGGCAACCTTAGTGTAGCCCGTTATCAACGTCGCCAGTCGGTTTTAGTTTTGTAATTTGTTCATTTATAGCCATAATATATGATACAGATGAAGACACAAAATGACACAGACTCTTCAGATAGCCCCTTCTAACTTTCCTGAAATCATGAATGTAGAAATGTAAGTATTAACGCCACCACACGTCTGTAAATAAAAAATAACGTTCTCCTGGCGACTTTAGTGTTATCTACGGTAGCGAACAACTGTTTCATAAACACGTGAAGGTATTCTTGATAAATCGTTATCAACCTAAACAGTGTGTCCCTACAGCTAGTAAAGATAAGATATAGATACTTTGATCCTATCTAGACACTTTGCAAGTACCAACTACAAGGTTATTGACTATACAAAGCGCCACCACGCCAGGACGAACTTGGTGGACTCGAACCGCTGACCGAATGCAGGGATTCTACACGCGACTCCACGACTCTACCAACCGCGCCACCCTGGCGGGTTAGCTAGTAAAGAAGTGGTATATTGTAGTATTCCTTTAGCCAGACACGGGTTACACCAAACACCAAGTGCGCACACAAGTTTATTAATGCGGGAATATGTATAAGTTATAGCGGTGTGTGACTGCCGGAACACAGGAACTCCTTAATTATTAGTTATGATTAGTTAGAAGAAATAGTATTTGAAAGCATGATCTACTCATGATGGTCCGACAGCCTTTAGGAACTGTTACGTAAAAATGTTTGGGTGAATATATTTAATCTCCATTGTTGCTGAAAGATTATCGATTGTGTGCTCAAGGGTAGTATGATTTCTTATTCCATAAAAACCATGATTAACGCCATGGAAGATATCGCCATCCAACATTTGAAACATAAACACTGCCGAAGCTGCCGAGGCTGCCAAAGTACGATGTTTGTATACTGTAAACACTGGTGACGTTTGTTGACGAAGCTAGTCACTTGTATTTACTCGGTAGCTAGCCCTTGCGCAGGAACGTCCAGGAAACCATTGAACACTTGCTGCTGCAGTGTCCACGGCTCCACCACCACCGTGTATGGATACACTCTCAAATCCTCGCCCTGAACGTTACCTTTTTCTTCTTCTTCTTCTTGTGACCTCTTGCATTTTAACTGTCGTACAATGTCGAAAATTGCCGTACACTACTCTGCCAACAAATAAAGAACTTGGTAACAAGCGTTCGTTAATGCATTGCTCTAAATCACTACCATGATATAATGCTATATTGACTAAATGAGACTTTTACCGAATCAAGAATTGTATGTACAAGTTGATTTTATGAAGAAAATAATCACTATTGTAGACACATATACTTTCATTTTCTATGCATCCTAGACACCAATGTTACATTTGTTAAATGAATTTGAATAGTCTTTTGATTTTGAAACAATATAATATAGAAGCATGTACAAAAAATTTGCTATGAAGTCTGCGAAACATGTATAGGTGCCTTGCACGTGACGTCACAGCCCTTGTTGTGGCTGCGACAGACGCGGGAGATGCGAGCGTGGAGGACCAACAAACTCCACTTGCCGCCTGTTTGCCAGCTTATGGTAATTTTCCCCTACCAAATATATGTTTATCAGTATAAAAGATATACTGTTATCTTTGGAAATGTTTGTTCTATAATATTATCAAATAAAAACCCCTAAAACACACTAAAGAAATGCCATTATAAGACTCTCAAGAAATATGCATGAACTTAAATTCACTTAAACTCTTCGCCATGTAATATTTTCGAAAAACTTTTTACATGGAGAATATCAATAGAAGCGGAATTTAATTCGTTTTCCATTGATATATTTTGTTTTCTGATCAATGAATTAGCAGCATGCATAAATTACCGTTAACTAAATAAATAACATAATCAATCGGGGAAAAATTACCCGATTTCATGATGTTATTTATTTAGTTAACGCTAATTTATGCATGCTGCTAATTCATTTATCAGAAAACGAAATATATCAATGGAAAGCTAATTAAATTCCGCTTCTATTGATATTCGCCATGTAAAAAGTTTTTCGCGCTAAATATTAAATAGCATTAATGTTAATTAATAGCATAATGGCATTTCTTTAGTGTGTTGTATGTTTTTTTATTTGATAATATTATAGAACAAACATTTCAAAAACATAAATATTACTACCACTACTACTATTAATAAAATATATGAATAAATATGAATTATATATATATATATATATATATATATATATATATATATATATATATATATATATATACGATATATATATATATATATATATATATATATATATATATATATATATATTATATATATATATATATATATATATATATATATATATATATATATATATTGAAAAACTAAATAAAGTTATAATTTAGGGTAATCTAGGGTTATCACTATAACTGTCCAAGGTAAAGAAGTTTTTTTCCTGTGGAAACACTGAGGCAAACTGCCCGAAGGCAAAGTGTCCGTAGGCAAAGTGTCCGTAGGCAAACTGTCCGGTAGGCATAATGTCCGGTAGGCAAACTGTCCGTAGCCAAACTGTCCGGTAGGCAAACTGTTCGTAGGCAAACTGTCCGTAGGCAATCCGTCCGGCCACATGATGAAGCATTACAGGTTAGTAAAACATGCTTGCTGCAGTCTTAGTGCACCAGTACTCGCAAAGCGGCCAACAGGTGCATGGACAACGATAGGGCACGTCGTTCGCTGCAACTCCATTGCCATTGGACGTCCTTCTGCAACAACCTATAAATGGGGCACAGTTAAAAGGCTTTGGATAAATTTGCCATAGTAGTTGATGAGTTCTAGAAAAGACTTCAAATCAGTGACACTACCAGGCGTAGCTGCATCTATGATGGTCCTTCTTTCTCATCTTTTGGGTGCAGTCCTTCAGAGTTTACTTTATGACCCAACTAAATTACTCCCCGTGCCTAGAAGACACACTTTCCTAATTTCAATCTCAAACTGGCCTTGTCCATACGTCTCTGCACTTCCATTAAGTTACGCTAGTGATCTTCTTCAGTCTCCCTTGTTACTGAAACGTCATTCAAGTACACGACAATGTGGGGGATGCCTTGCCGCATATTATCCATCACTATTTGGAAAATTCATGGTGCTGATGAAACTCCAAAATGTAGTATGTTATACCAGAATAAACCTTTATCAGTGTTAATAGTCATAAGCTTCTTACATTCATAATCTAATTTCAACTATGAGTAGGCTTGAGAGAGATCTAGTTTATAAATAGTTTTGCCTCCTGTCAGGTTTTGATTTAAATCCTCTATTCTAGGAATGATGTAATTATCCATTTTAGACACCTTGTTAACTGTCATCTTATTTTCACCACAGATCCTTATTGATTTGTCTCCCTTCACTATATGAACAATAGGCGCGGCCCAACCGGAAAACTGCACTGGTTCAAGTACTCCGTCGTTCATCAGTTGCTCCAGCGGAATCTCAATTTTCTCCCTCAAGGCATTAGGTATTGTTCGATCTTTGAAAAAATCTTGGTCGAGCGTCCTCATGCACGTGAATAACTGCCATTGTGTCTTGGATGAGGCCCAACTCATCTCTGAAAACTGCACTAAATTTCCGAGTATACGTATCAGAAACAGTACCACACTTATAAACTGCACCTTAGTTTAGTTAGATTTGACGAAACCCGTTACGCCTCAGTAAGTTAGAAAGTCACCGTCAACAACCACCAAAGGTAGAGTTCGAACCAGGTTATTATATTCCACCTCCACCTCAGCTCTACCCACAACGTTGATTTACTTCCTTATCATAGGTGCGTAACACTACATCGGTCTGCTTGAGGACTGGATGTAGCTTTTCATTCCAACTTCGTAAGGCTCCTTACTGATGATTGATACTGTGGCACCCGTGTTAACCTCCATACGAACAGCTATTTTGTTTAACCTTGGTTCAACAATTACAAGTGGCTCGCGAGGCAGGCTCACATTATACCTGACATAGTCCTAAACATTAACAATTTCAACGTTTTCCTCACACTTTTTGTCCTCAAGTTTATGCATTTTTCAATCTTCTCTCTTTTAATTTGACACATCATCATTATATGCCCAACTTTTTTACACCCATAGCAAGTGGAGCGGAAAAATGACAGATTTAAGCCGCATGGTGGCCCCCACACCTGTAACACTTACGCAGATGGTCAAGTAGTTCCCGCTGACCGCCCTCTGTTTTCTGACTTCTCAACTTAAAGACCATATTCAAATGACAGTCTCGCTTCCCCCTTGCATGTTGTAGATCGTGAGTGTCCCTTACCGCCGCCTCCATCGCCAGCACCATTCCATCTATTTCCTTGAATGTCAAATCGCATATGGCCAACATCCTTGCTGGTATTTTCCGGTCGTCGATTCCGCAGGCAAAGCGATCCTGAAGCATGTCAACAAGGTGATCTCCATATTCACAATCCTCGACCAGCTTACGAAGATCGGCAATAAAAATAGACAATGACTCACTTGGCTGCAACAGTCAAACTTGAAGCGGTCCATGAACATGGACCACGTGATTTTTTAATAGCGTCTTGAGTTTACTGTAAATTTTATCGGTAGGCGTATTGGTAGACACATTTCCGAATTAAATCGTAGGTTCTTGCCCCGGACACGGCCAGCATAGTTGATATCTTCTTTCCACTTTAACATAGTTGGCCACGAAGAAATGTTCACGATGTTCCCCATATTGCATCTAAACGTCAAGGTTTTGATTGAATTCTACCATATTGCCAATAGTCGCCATGTATTTTGTTTTGTTTTGTTGGAGACTGTAGTTTATTATCTTTCTTACTTTTGTTTTATCTTCTTCCTTGGTGGGCCTGCATATTCTGAAAGGCTGTGGTGGTTCGCACTCTTTCGTGGTGGTTCGGGCTGAATTTTATAATTACGTACATATGTGCTGATTTGATTACTCATGCTGACTCTGGTTCCCTCCGCCAAACTTACTTGCAGTCGCATTTAGAGGTGAAGTTGATGGGTTGCATGTGGGTACTATATTAAGCCACTCGGTGATGGAAGAAATAGTTGGTTATATATATTCATATATATATATATATATATATATATATATATATATATATATATATATATATATATATATATATATATATATAATATATATATATATATATATATATATATATATATATAATATATATATATATACGTTTATATATATATATATATATATATATATACTATATATATATATATATATATATATATAATATATATAATATATATATATATATATAGTATATATATATATTATATATATATATATATATATATATATATTATATATATATATATATATATATATATATACTATATATATAATTATATATATATAAATATATATGTATATGTAAATGTATATATGTATGTATGTATGTATCTATCTATCTATCTACATGTATTTGTATATATATATATTATATATATATATATATTATATATATATATATACATATTACATATATATATATATATATTATATATATATATATATATATATATATATATATATATATATATATATATATATTGATATATTAGGGTGGTCCAAAAACATACAGAAAATTAAAATGTTGTGTAATGTAGCAGGCATGATGTCGATCTTGTTTCACTTCCTGTTAGACATGTCCATGCAAATTTTCGTGCCGATCGGACTATGTTTGCAACTCTCACCTAAAGTTTACTCTTTTTTTCTTCCCCCAGGTGCATGACGACTTCTACAAGGGAGCGTGCATGGTGGCTTATTGGCACGCTGAATGTGAGATAACACGTGCCAGGCTGCCCTCTAAAGGGCAGGTGCTCCGCAAGTTTTACTTCCATCACGGAATCGAGAAGAAGACCAAACCCGTGGGCGCCAAGGAGGTGATAGAGGCAGTCCTCTTGATCTTGGCCAGGCCGGGATCCCGACCTCCGCTCTCCGAACCGCCAGGGAGAAGCTCCTCAGCCTGGTGGCCAAGTACAAGTCCCTCCAAAAACATCGGAAACGGGCATCCGAGACCGCCCGGATGAAAGAGGAAATGTTCAAGGGAGACCTGGAGGACCTCTTCGACGTGGCGAGCAGTGATGTCCTCGATCGGATGACCGTGGAGGAGGACAAAGCCTTTCTTCGCAGCCAGCGGGAGGGCCGAGCGACCTCGTCCATGGCGGGCTTACACTGCGTCACAGTTGAGGCCCAAGAGAGAAGAAGGAGAGGGAGCGGGCAGAAGAGATGAGGAAGGAGCGCTCAAACGAAGGAGAAGAAAGCCATGACCTCCGTCGTACTGTCTGACCGCCTGACCTCGTCTTCGTCCTCCGCCGCCGGGGAAACAGACGACAGCGATGTAGACTTCACCGGTCCCAGTCACCCGAAACGGAGTAAAGTCGAGGGAGCAAAATCCACGGCCTTTGCTCTCTGCGGACATCACCTTCACCTTGGATCGGTTCAAGGTCTCGGACCGGGTGGCGATGAGGACGATTGGAACCTTTGCAATGGCATCCGGACAGGACCTGGGGAGTCTCTCCTTGTCTCGCAGCACCATCCGACGCCACAGAATCAGGAATCGGGAGGCCATCGCCAAGTCGGAAACGATAAACATTCCGGAGGGGATTCCTGTCCTTGTCCACTGGGACGGGAAGTTACTTCCTGACCCGTCGGGCAAGGACCAGGTCGACCGAATCTGCCATCCTGGTCACGGCTGGGGGGAGGGAACATCTCCTGGGAGTCCCCAAGATACCCCGCAGCACAGGCACGGCTCAGGGAGAGGCTGTCCTCAAGGCGATCTCGGAGGCTCAGTTGCAGACCAGAGTTCAGAGCTAGCTTGGTGTTCGACACGACGGCATCAAACACGGGGCTGTATGAAGGAGCCTGCGTGTAGTTCCAGGAAGGCCTTGGACGCGAGCACCTCTGGGTGGCCTGCCGACACCACGTGCTGGAGTTCGTCATGGGGGACGTGTTCAAGAACTCCTACGGACCCTCCCGAGGACCGAACATCCCTCTCTTCGTTCGATTTAGGGATCGTTGGAGCTTAATTGACCAGTCTTCTTTGAGCTCTGCCATGGAAAAGGATAACCTCCATGCTCTTCTGACCGGGGAGCTCTCAGAGCACATTAAGCGAGACCTCCACGAGCTGAAGAGTGCTCTGGAGAGCGGCACTCACCCGAGGGAGGACTACGAAGAACTCCTCTGGCTCTCGTACCTGTTCTTGGGAGGAGACCTCGGGAAAAGACTACAGGTTCCGGGCCCCCGGTGCCTTCCACCAAGCCAGGTGGACGGCCAAGGGAATTTACGCTCTGAAGGTCTTCCTCTTCCGAGGTCAAGTAAAGCTGACCGCTCACGAGCTGCAGGCCATGGAGGACATTTCCCTCTTCGTGTGGGCCCTCCTGTACGCCATAAAGTGGAATGAGGCCATGGTCCCTCAACGACCTCCTGTTCATGAGAGACCTCTTTCGAGGGATCCCCAAACCAGGGGTGGCGGACGTGGCGCTCAAAGCCTTCCGTCGTCACCTTTGGTACGTCTCGAAGGACCTTCTTGGCTCTGTCCTTCATGGACGAGAGAATCAGCAATGAGGAGAAGGAGGCCCCTGGTCAGGAACCTGTTCAGACGTGAGAGAAAAGGCCTCAAGCGACTGGACGGGAAGAGGTTCTCCCCGGACATTGACCTGAAGGACCTCGTGACCTCCAGGACTAGGAGGACCCTGGATAGCCTTCTTCCTGGACGGGAGGAAGAAGTGGGAACCCTCTTGGAGAAGAGTCCCGAGACATGGAGACTGAGGCCACCTTCCTGGACATGAAGAGGAACGTCTCCCAGATGAAGGTGGTCAACGACGCGGCGGAGAGAGGTATCGCCTTGGCCACCTCCTTCAACTCGATCATCACCAAGGACAAGGTCCAGCAACAGTACCTCCTGAAAGTGGTGGCCAAGCACAGGAGGGAGCAGCCTTCCATCTCCAAAGCAGCATATATGGAGTAAAAGGACAGTGTATTACCTTATTTTCATTATTTACATTCATTATTTACATTATTTACTTGCCCGTGTTGCTTTCACTGTACAAGTGTTCAAACGGAAAGGCATAACAGTACTTATTGATCAAACAACAACAATGTTTTGCTTATATTAACCTTGAGATGAAGATTTTTGTCTAAAATAAAAAAATTGTATGTTACAACTTTCTTTTAGTTACCTTACCAAATTAATTGACATCCAAAATTACCATCATTATCTTCAGTGAACCCTGAACAAAGTATAATCTTGTATGTAAAGTAGGTAGTATGGATATACCAATACTCGGGATAACACTGATATCTTTATTCTTTGTGAGTTTTTCCCCTTTTTTTTGAAGTTTTTTTGTTGTTTACTTCTTCTTTGGGGGGACCTCTAAATATTCTCCGATTGGAGAGATACTTCACTCGATTACGTGTATCACCAAATGGAACTAGAACAATATCATGCACAGACAAATTTCCAAAATTTTTTTTTTTTGACCACCCTAAATATTTATAATAATAATATATATATATATCTATATATATATATATATATATATATATATATATATATATATATATATATATATATATATATATATATATATTTTATATATATATATATTATATATATATATATATATATATATATATATATATATAGACCACTGTAAATCTGGACTGCGCATGGAATATCGGCCTGTTGTTGGCCCTTAAGTCGGAGGGCCCCTCGGATTCATATATATATATATACGGATCATATAGACTGGTTTA
>JACEEZ010011271.1:157500-207387 GCA_016584305.1 Chionoecetes opilio
CTGAGATGTTGAGGAAAGCAGAGTCCTGCCGTCGAGAATTCTCTTTCTCCTCCACAGATGTCGAAAAACCGTGGCTTTTATCTACTTGGCTCGGAGGACACCATCTGTGGGACCAATCTCCCCTCCTCCGACCAAGTGCTCTGCGTTTTCCTCCACAAGCACCTCAACCTCAAAAAGGAGAGGGCTGATAGCGCCAGAGGAGGTCCTTGGTGGAGGAGGTCCTTGTTTTCCGGGACAAGGCAAGGATCCCTACACAACGACAGGACAAGATACTGGCTAAGGTCCAGGCCCTTCATGACCGCTGGAAGGGCTTGAAGAATCAGGGTCTAAGGGCACAGACGCAGAGGACCAACTGGGAGAGGTTTAAGACGGACATGGGCAACCTGTTCGAAGTGGCTCACGCAGACGCCTTGAAACTCATCAAGAACCCAGAGGACCGAGACTTCCTCCTCGCCCAGCTGGAGCTCGGATGGAGGGGATCATTGGGATCGGTGGACCTTGTGCTGGTGCGGAAGGAGGAAGCTGCCCAGAAGAAGGAGGCAAATGCAAGGCAAATTGAGAGGACGCGGATGGAGCAGGAAGCTTCATGCAGCCAGGTGTTTGGAGTTCTCAAGCTGGATTTTGGCACGGGGGACCAACAGGCGAATGCCGTCTACGTCCTCCTTCAGGATTGGGATCTAGAGGACAAGGTCGTGGGAATATCATTCGACACGACGGCTGCCTGCAAATACCGGTCGTCATTCCGGGGCCTGTGTCCTCCTGGAGCAGAAGATTGGTCGTGGGATGCTTTACTTCACCTGCCAGCACCACATTCTGGAGGTGATCATGGGAGCCGGCTTCGGAGCATGCGCGGGGCCCTCCTCCGGACCAGACATTCAAGTGTTCCGCTGCTGCCAAAGGCAGTGGAACCTCCTCGACTAGAAGGAGTTCCAAACAGGATGGGACTCGGACGAGACTCGCCCGTTCATCGAGGAGGAAAGGGAGGCACTCCTGGACTTCGCTTGTTCCAAACTGTCCACCAAGTCGTTCAAGGATGACTACCGAGAGTTCCTGGTGCTGGGAATCATTTACCTGCGAGGGTCTGTCCCCAGATTATCCAATGGGGAAATGCACCAGGCCCGATGGATGGCCAAGACCCTGTAGAGCTTGAAGATTTGGATGTTTCGGGACCAAGTCCACGACCTGACAAAGTGGGAGGAGAAAGGCGCCAGGGATGTCGCCCTTTTCGCCGTCACGGTGTACATGAAGCCATGGTTTACCATTTCACTCGCTGCTGCTGCTCCTACGAATGACCTGGATCTTCTGCAGAAGCTGCGGACCTACCCCGACCCCCAGATCGCATCGCACCAGATAGTGTCTTCGGCCATGCTGGAGAACCACCTGTGGTACCTATCGGATGAGCTGGTGTGCTTAGCCTTCTTCGACGAGGAGGTTCCACCTGAGACAAAGAGGGCAATGGTTCAAGACATGAGGGAAGAGAAGGACAACGATGATGACGACATCCCGAAGCGGATCAAGGTTGGGAAGGGGAATCTTCCGACGCCGGAGTCCCTGACAACACCTCGCTCCAGGAGGCTGTTCCAGAAGCTTTGACTTGAGACAGACATCTTGGATGATGATACGCGTGCTTGGAGCAACTGCGAGGGCTACGCTACCGCCAAGCAGCGCATCAACAACATCGCAGTGGTGAAAGACCACGCTGAGTTGGATGTGGCCCTGATAAAAGAGTACAATGGAAGGCACACCGCCAAGGAAGACCAGCTCCAGTACCTCATGGGGGTGGTGACGGAGTACCGAAAGCGGTTCCCCACCCCTCGAACGCCGTCCTGACAACATGGGCGACAATGAGTGCCTGGCAAGCATGAGACCCCCGACTACATCGCGGCTAATACACAGAGGGGTTCTTTTAGTCTGGGGGGGGGGCTCAGACGCCGTCGGTGTCGGAACTTCAGACTTCTTGAGCTACCTCTAAATATTCTTCGATCCGGCTGAAATTTCGCTCAAAACACTTTCTGGAGTAAAGGTCTCAAATAGGCCCCGGGGAGCAGAGAAACTGTAAAGAAAATGTATACCCCTATTCTACCTGGACCACCCTAATATATATATATATATATATATATATATATATATATATATATAATATATATATATATATATATATATATATATATATATATATATATATATATATATATTATATATATATATATATATATATATATATATATATATATATATATATATATATATATTATATATATATATATATATATATATATATATATATATATATATATATATATAATATAATATATATATATATAAATATATATATATATAAATATATATATATATATATATATATAAAATATATATATATATATATATATATATATATATATATATAAATGAAAAAATGCAAGAAAAATGTGTATACACTAAAAACCCTTATAACTCAGCACGATAGGGGCCCTGGCCCTTGCCGAGTTATTCTATATGCCGATGTATGAATATGCTCTCCTCTGATATGGGTTATAAAAAAATCATAAAAAAAATTAATATTATAATATATATAATATATAATATATATATATATATATATATATATATATATATATATATATATATATATATATATATATATATATATATATATATATATATATAATATATAAGTATAAATAAATCCACTTAAAATCTTTCTGCACCATCGAGTGGCCTAAGAACACCAACATGCCCTGTCCATTAACTCTACCTTCGACTGCGAGAGCATCGGAGGACACAGGGGGGCGGCATGAGCCTCTAATATAGGTCACTATAACAATCCTGCCTGCGCCACCACGGGCGAGGGCCAACCATCACAGCCCTCAAGTGAGCCACCAGGGCCTACCATCTGAGCCCTGGAGGTCACTGCGTACAGGCGCTATAGACATAGATGTAAAAAAAGAAAAAAGAAAAAATGCCGACTGTCTTTGCCTTGCCGAGTTATAGCAAATTCCGCGTTATATAATGCCGAGTTATAAAGGTTTTAGTGTAATATATTATATATATATATATATATATATATATTATATTATATTAACTTACATAACTTTGTCTAAATGCAGATAGGTCTCTAATTCCAATTTACAACGCCCTGAAATTAACTTTCGACTTGAAAATCCCTAAGAATCACTTACCCCTTAAAAATACCCTAAAATCCACTTTCCATCGCTATAGAAAACCCTCCTCCCTACAAATTACAACATCCTCAGCCTTCTCTTGTACCCTAGCTCTGGTAGTGCCGGTTATTCATTATTGTCCACGGTAGAATTTCTCTCCACTTGTGACAGAGGCGTCCATCCAGATCCTGGACGAGCGTTGGCGTGGAACTGCGAGAGAAATTCTGAAACCGTGAAGGTCGACCATCAAACTTCAGTGCCTGTGGCCGACGTGCCCACGCGCACGGCCCTGCAGCTGGCCTCGTACCACCACCACACAAGACCTCACTACACGCACCCCCCCGCGGCGGCGTCAGGTAACAATAGCCTCTGCAATGCTTTCACTCACTATTTCACACACTTTCACTCAATACACAAAGGATTCACCGCTTAAGCAAACCCACAACCACCTCCGTCCTACTGAATTCATATTTTTCCACTATGTAGATGTTAATTATACACTGGGGAACAATTGAAGAACAAAAAATTTGTGTGAGTTAGATTTTTGCAGCTTAGTTAGACTAAAATTGGCATGCGATTCCAAATCTGTAGTCAGTTTTTTTTTCTAGCACGTCAAGTTTTGTTTTTCTCCACAGCTTACCCTCCAATAAGCAAAATTCACTTGTGATCTGTAGTAAAAACTTGCCAGCTGATTACGATTTGCTCATCGAGAGCTATGTGGCAAAGTGTTTTGTGCAGTTACAATTGAGACAAGTGCGGGTGAGAGGTGGTGTGCAGCCCCAATAGGTCAGTACTATCATATCTGCAAACAGACAGCTAGGATAGTAGGATTAGGAGGATTTGTTAGGGCTTTTCTCTTAACCTTGTTAACAACATACCATTGTAATTCTATTTCGTTTTTAATGCTGTTTTTTGTTTTTTGTTTTCAAAGCTTCTAACTATTCCAGGCTTTAGTGTTTTATTTCCATAGGTATATATTTCTTTTGTTCAGATCATGTCTGCTCCTGCTAGTCTCGTCGTAAATGCCTAAACAACCCTACTCCTTCTGCTATATATGTGGTAGTTTCACCATTCCAATTCAGATGTCGCATCAGCGTATTTGTCAAACAAGCATTTTCGCATATTTTTCAAGTGGAAACTCGGTGATCAAAGACAGCTATGGGCCCCTCACAAAGTGTGCACGCAGTGTGTCGAGAGATTACGGATGTGGGACCAAAGGAACACTGTGAACAGTTGGCATTTGGTATCCCCATGGTTTGGGCGAAAGCAAAAAGATCATTCCCACAGACTGTTACTTTTGTTTAGTGAAAACATCAGGATTTAACAAAAAATAAAAGTAAATAGAACATAAGCCTAATCTAACCGTCACTATAAGACCAATGCCGTCATTCGCTGAATTCCAGTGGCCATTTTGAACCCTAACTACCTCCTCTAGAAGATCTTCAGTGATGTTGAAAGAACGCAGTGACAGCAATGATGCAGATTTTTGAACATTCACGAGATTCGTTCGTAGGGATTTGATCAGCACGATTTGAATGATTTAGCAACGGTGATTTTGGGCCTATCCAAAAAATCTGTCAGAAATACTAGCTCAAGACTGAACGAGAAAAACATACTTGAACAAGGAGTGAAAGTATCAACTTTCGAACCAGAGAAAGTACATTTCAGCAGTACTTTCGAATTGGCCAGCGTTTTGTGTTTTGCCCTAAACATTCCTGGTTTACTGAAGGAATTAGGGATTTCAATCTACAATCCAAATGAATGGCGATTGTTTAGTGATAGCTCAACGCGAGCTTGAAGTGTGTCCTCCTACACAATGGCAATTTGTTTGGCGCAGTCCCTATTGGGGCATTCGTCTTGTCTTCATGAAGAATATGGAGATGTAAAGAAGTCATTGAGTTATGCAATATGACAAACACATTGGATCATCTGTGTTTGACCTTAAAATGGTGTCCTTCCTTCTTGGTCAACAACGTGAATACACACAAGTAGCCCTGCTTTCTCTGTATGTGGGGGGATACAAGAGCTCGAGAGAAGCATTGGGTTTAAGACGAATTGGCCTCCGAGATCTGAATCTTAAACCTGGAGATCCTAACATTGTACATGAGCCACTTTTTGACAGTAAGAAATAATTTCCCGACTCTGCACATAAAACTAGGTCTCATGAAACAATTTGTACCAGCACTGTCAACTGATGGCGACTGTTTGAAGTGACATCATCTTGGCATTTCCTGGACTGTCAATTGAAAACATCAAGGCACGGTGTGTTTGATGGTCACAATTCGACAGCTCATCAAAGATTAAATTTCAACGGTACTATGTCAAGAACCTTGAAAAGAATGCTTGGCTATCCATTCAAAGACGTCGTCAAGAACTTTCTTGGAAATTCACGTGCAGTAATTACACAGAATTGTTCAGAAACTATGAGAGCTACAAGCGCTGGTTGCAACTGAGTATTAAAGTACATTTTTTTGCATAGCCATCTTGCCCAACTTTCTCGGAAAATTCTTGGTGCTGCTAGCGAACGAGCAAGCTGAACGATTTCACAGCATTTGAAGGTTATGGAAGAACGTTACCAGGTAGATGGGATTTGCATATGATGGCTGAACATATTGTTGGAGCATCAAACGCGATAGTCCTCATGTTTTTTGACACTCCAGAACAAAGCTACAAATGTAAATTTTTTACCTTAACCTGCACACACTTATAGCCTTATCCTTTCTAAAAAAGATAATGTAAATAAACATTCTATTCATGCCTATTTCTTTATCATTTTTCATTGTATGTTAACATTTGCAACTTTTTATAAAATAAGCACTGTTACTGTTATTTACGTATTTTTCATATTTTTTAAGAAACGAAAATCCTACAGTTCAAAAACTTGACGTGATAGAGAAAAACTGAGATCAGTTTTTGGATTCAGCAACCAAAATTTACTTATAACAAGTGTCAACTAACTCAAACAAAAATTTGTTCCCCAGTGGTTTATTTCACGTCTTATAAAACAATTAATTCACCTTACTAACTTTTCCTCCCTCATCCACCGCTCACTTACTCCCTCGTCCTCCAATCCTACCTACCATCACTCATTCCTTGCATCAACCCAGCCGAGCGCTGTCATAACATAAATATACACCCAAAAAATAGGACTACTCACTTGATATGTATTTATGATCTAACTGGATCATAATACAAAGTCAACACGCGTAAAGGCGGCGTCACACTAGCAAACTTTTTCCGTCTATTCGACGATCTCCGTTGGTTTTTTTCGCTCTGACTAGTTAGCCCGTCTGAATCTAGTCAGTCTGAGTCAGTCGAATCGTGATCGTCTGATATGGAAAGTTGAGTCAACTTTCTTAGTCAAATCAAAATCCATAGTGATTACTTTAAAGAGATTCGTATAAATCGACTAATTTTTTGCAAATTATAATTCATACTTTTTGAAAGTATTAAATATTCACGTGACCTATTGTACATGTAGATACATTTCAAAGCCGGTTCTATATAACCACCAACGTCTCTCGGCATGACTCGATGTTCTTCTTCTTCTTCTTCTTGTGACCTTTTCTGCTTATTATCGCTTTGTAGGTCGTCTGTCAAGCTCGTTGTGTTTCTTTTTCAAGACACACTCAAAATTTGTTTCTCACATCTTCAAGACTTCAACTTAAGATTATAGACGAAATGCTGTGGACACGTAGGGAGGTTTCAGTAAGAATTTCTCGTTGAATGCACATACGCGTGGCCACCCTCTAGCTTGTCTCTGGGACCACAGTTACTTGTACACCTGAAGAAGGCCGTGTATTCTAGGTCTTATCTAGTCGATATTCTGGGGGGGGTAGGTCTGCACTGATAAATAATACACATAATAATTAGTGTATACCGCAATATCTTGCCCTGGCGTCGGAGGCTTGTTTTGTTTACAATGCAACAGCTGACTGGTATGCAGGCGAATGATTGTGTGTGTTGACGGCTTGCAGTCAGAAAATTGTTAGTTATGAGAAAGTTGCAGAAAAACTAGACGGAAAAAGTGCTCGTGTGACGCCCGCCTTAAGAGAGGGATAGGAACCATTTAACTACAGCAGGAAATAAAAGAAAACACACTACACGTATCGTGGCAGGACAGGAACAATAGCCACGTCTGCAAGGGCTTAGAGAATCTGCTTTTTAAACACTGGTTTTAACGTAGTAGATACAAAAAGCGTGTTTAGTACAAAGAGACTGATTTGGTACGTGTAATTATATGGAGAGGAGCTAGACACCAAAAGTCTTCAAAAGTAAAACTGTTATCAATTTTTTGGATACGCCCATTCTCTCTCGCTTATGCTCTCTCTCTCCTCTCTCTCTCTCTCTCTCTCTCTCTCTCGTGGTCCTCTCGTCTCTCTCTCTCTCTCTCTCGCTTATGCTCTCTCTCATCTATCTCTCTCTCTCTCTCGTCCCTCTCCTCTGCTCCTCTCTCTTCTCTCTTCTCTCTCCAAGACACTACAGACACACTAAACAATGAGTTAATTTACATGTTTCCTGACTGGATAAAAGCAATAAAACTAACACTAAAACATTAAAAAAACGAATTATATGGTATCACACCTCCCTACACGCTCAACCAACCCGATACCATCATCAACTGAATGATCTTACAATCAACACGCTTTGTAAGCAGTAAAATTTTTCTAGGGCTCTTAATTGATAATACTCTCAAAGTGGAAACCACATATTGACGACATTAGATCTAAAATATCAAAATAATATAGTAGTAATTTCTAAAATTAGGAACCAATTTAATCTGCAAAATATCTTAAACAAGTCTATTATTCAATAATTTTATCCTCATCTTATTATTGTGGCATCCATTGGGGCGGAGCCTATCAAACATATATACAAATCTTATGTACCACACAGAAAAAATTATACTTGCAATATTTACTGCCATCGAATGACCACACAAATCCGTATTTTGAGATCATAGTCTTCTTTTAAGATTGCCAGATATCGTAATGTTGCCGAAAGTAGTATTTTTCTTTATAATCCATAAACACATATCCAAATATTGAAATAAGGATTCCAAGTTATAATTCATAACACTGCACGAGAAGGTACCACGGAGCTCCGACTCCCCTGTACAGGACATCGCATGCCTCCCAACAAAGTATTCTGTTTCGGAGCCGACAGTGGAACCAGCTACCTACACCAACAAAGCTTGTTCCATCAAAGCTTTATTATTTAAATCAAAGCCTTAAGCAACAGTTTGTTAAAACAATTATTCGAATGTATAAGATGCTTTGAAATACATTGTGAGGTTTACCAGTACTTAGTTTTTGCGTAGTTAATACCTGCTGAAATATGTGATGCAATTTTTTTTTTTTTTTTTTTTTTTTTTTTTTGTGTATTGTTAACAGGCATTTAACCTGTTGTACTCAGATCTTACTATTGGTTTTTTTTGTTTGTTTGTTTTTTGTCATATTTTCTCTTAACATATGAAATGTTTTTGGAGGGGGAGGGAGGGAGGATGATTGTTCTTATTGTTCTAATTCTTAGTTAATGCAATTGCCTTTCATGATGTGATAGCAAATCCTTATATATTAATTATTGGCACGTATTAGAAGCCCTGCTCATCGGGCTTATACTTCTCAGTGTAATTTTATATTGTGTAACTTTCATACGGTACGTTGATTGAGACCTATCAATTATCAATTATCTCTCGGTTTTATTGCTCTCTCCCCTCTCTCTCTCTCCTCCTCAATTCCTCTCTCATCCGTCTCCTCTGTCTCTCCCTCGTCTCTCTCTCTCTCTCTCTTTTTTATACTGAATTATTACGAATAATTAAACTAATGCTATAATTTACATTACATAAAATGTTCTGAACATACATACAGGCTAAAGGTAGCATATTTATTCCTATCTTAAAGCAAAACTCCTTGGGTATCCTTGCCTTCACCTGAGTAGCCAGGTGTTTCGCAAACTCCTTGAACTGATTGGACGTTGTCCCGTCATGGGGTGGCTGCGAAGAAAAGAGGCATTCCACTAGCCAACGTAGACGGTGGCATAAACTGACACTGAGGTGCAAAGTCAGGCAACGGGCCCTGTAAAAATTCTTTACGACTTTAAAAGAAAATTTTAATTTAAAGTTTAAATTTTAAGATTCCAAAGAAAAGTTCTTACGGCTAGTAATCAGAAGTAAAACCAGAAGTAACGATTCCAAACTGGAAAAGCGTAGATTTTTAAAAGGGAAATAGTGAAAAAAACTGGTTCACAAATAGAGTGGAATGATTGGAATGGATTTAGAGTCGTCTTGTAGTTAGTGCGAATTAATAAGGAGGCATATATCATTTAAGGGGATGGGTATGAAGTTGAGGTAAATACTATTTAATACAGGAAAACTACTACGGTGTAAGTCTCGTGAGCCCTTGTAGCTCCTTATTTTCTTATGTTTCTTATGTTCAACCTTCTTAGGAACAAGGGGGTTTTTTTTTGTTTTTTGATTAAGCAAACTTATTCCAGCAAGGGAAGGAAAGGTGGGACTAGATAGACAAGAAGACGGAAAAAGTTTTAACCCGGCAATGTACAGGCACATAATCACAGTTTTTTTGAGAACAATAGGGAGGAAACTCCGTCAGATCGTAAGTTTCCGAGCATGGAGTATTATTAAGATGGAGACGCCCCTAATCCGCGCGGTCGAAGCCAGGGAACTGTCAGTCAGGCATATTGTTTGTGGGCTAAGAGAGCGAACTGCCAAGCAGGGATAAATCATTCCCATGGAAGTATTTTGAGATCCCTGTAGATTTCTTTCCCGCTTTTATTATTCTATTGAGGAAAATTTGATTTTCACAACATGTGATATCATATGTAGGTATCTC
Source organism: Chionoecetes opilio (assembly GCA_016584305.1). Classification (NCBI taxonomy): domain Eukaryota; kingdom Metazoa; phylum Arthropoda; class Malacostraca; order Decapoda; family Majidae; genus Chionoecetes; species Chionoecetes opilio. Next base: position 167,513 of record JACEEZ010011271.1, read on the forward strand.
GGTTTGTGGGTGTTTCAAATCAATCATCAATGTAAGGTTTTTGCTACTTTGGAATTGTCAAGAGGTGGGTGGGGAGGTCAAATGTGTGTGTCAGATCATTGTGCTATCGAGTGCCAGATCTGTTTAAAGTAATGTCCAGACCCAAATTTTTTTTGCCGAATTATGTTGAATCACATTCAAAACACAACCTAATCCACCAAAATAATTGATTTCCAGGCCTTTATTTCCGTAAAAACCACGACTTTTGTAAAAGCGCGGCGAAAAAAAAAATCTTCCCTCCAACAGGGCTACATTTGTTTTGGATGACGTCAGAACAGGGACGCCCGCAGCACTCTGCGACACCTGTCGGCAATGTTATGATGAGTCGATTGTACTGTCGGGGTCAACAGTGTAATCTGTCGCTGTTGGACATCTATAGAACGATGCTCAATCTGAAACGAAAGAAATGACGCTGGTCGCTAGTAACTTTTATGAGGAAAACGAACCTCAGATTATCATGGAATCCTATGTTTGAGCCCGAGTACGAGGTTGGATAACATTTTTTAGCAAGAGGCTGAGGTTCAGCAGCAGGACCTGGACCTTTTTCCAAAACAATGGATTGGTAAATAAGATTAAACCATGTGTGTGTGGGAACCACAATGAAGGTACTTTAGAGAAAATCCTATGGTTAGTTTTTGAGCTACAGTCAAACGTCATTACGCGGAAACCACATACTAGCATTAACTACAGCATAGAGTTGGAAAATATGCGGGCGGGAAAGGCAAAGTGTGACAGCCACACCAACACAGGGTTCTCTCACCACAGGGCGGCACGCGCACTCCACAACTGTTTCTTGGTCTTGTTAAGAGGCAAAGCCCCACAGTACGTGGCGGTCCACCCTGCTGCCATCCTGGCGTCCTTTCTAACAGGGCCAACCTGTCTGGTATAGTGTGGACTGAGTCAGTCTTACGGGGGGGCGCCGTTTCTCACAAAACTGCTCGCCCCAACCACTATAGCCGTGTATACCCTACACACGCCACTCCTTTCCGTGTGCAAACTTTCTCGAAAGGCACAGCTGTCTTGCCGCAACCCATAAAGGATGCATGCATGTGGCATATTAGCAAAAAAAAATCTATCAGAAAAACCTCAAAGTATCTTCAAGTACTATATTTATCTCTGTGTTTTACGTGCCTCTCTGATCAGCGCGGGAAGATGAGCTCCCCGATGGTACGTCCACCGAGCCTGACCTGCGCGTCTGCAAACCTTGAGAGCGTTTTGAAAAAACTCGGGGATTTGCATTTGATGGCGGATTATTTAAAAACGGCTGACGGATACAAAAAGTGACCCGTGTTGTTGATTATACCGTTACTGGCTATGATTTGATTGCATTAATCAGAAATGTGAAATGGTCTGGACCGATTACTTTAAGGGTTGGGTTATGGCTGAATCTGTCAATTCTCCTCTACCCACCACGCATACTCTCTGTCTTTCATTTAGTATAGGGCCACTCGTGAGGAGAAAGTAAAGGCAGGAGTGTCGCCGTCCTTGTCTGTTCTACATACTATGCCGACTAGTTGTGTTATCATTTGGGTGCAATGAAAGAGCGAACAAAAAAGCTGACCCATCCATTACATTTCACCAGTAATTTTATTCATTTATTGATTTCTAAAATTATGTTTCAAGCAAACGTGCATGGATTTGATAAACAAAACAATGACCTTGTTAGAAAAGTGATATAACTACTACACCACCGGTTCCAAATAACAACATAATAATTTAAGAAGAACATAAGAAGAAAATAATGAAGCTAGGAAGGAAGCTAATTGTGTTACTGATAGTAGTAACAGTAGTAGTGGTAGTGGTTGGTAATAGTGATGGGGGTGATGGTGGTAACTGAAGTAATAGTATTTATAAGTGTTAGTGAAATTTTGTAATGTGTTAGTAGGGTTGATATTAATCATATTTAATAGTAATTTAGGGCCATTACTATTTTCTTGGGGCCTTTACTATTTTTTATTTACATCAACGAATTATATAGTTGGATTAGCAGTAATATCAGTAAGTTTGCTGATGATACGAAGATAGGTAGGATTATATGATCACAGTCTGATGTATAACCGGCTTGCAGGGAGCAGTGTAAACAGTGGTCACGCGCTGTTAAATAGTGAGGATATTGTGATTGGTAGTGATGATACGAGGAATGCACCAATCAGCTGCCACGTAGAAAAAGGGGGAAAGGAAGGGGCGTGGCTTCTGGGTATGTTGAACGTAAATCTACTATAACTTCACTGGTCTCCATCACCCACCACCTCTAGGCCAACATGACAACCTTGATTCTTTGTGTTCACAGGTAAGTGGGGTCACATCGTGGTTACATCACATTGTACATCACATCGTAACGTAGCGGTTAGCACGTTCGGCTCACAACCCAGAAGTCCCGGGTTCAATCCCCGGGCGAAAGCGAAGACAGACGGGCGGTCTTCTTAAAACCCGAGCCCCTGTCCACCCAGCAGTGAATGGGTACCGGGTGTTAGCCGGGGTTTGTGACCTGCTCTCCGGGGTGGTGGCTTCGGCCAACACTAAGCACTAAGGATGAATGCTAAAATGTAGCAATGGAGACGGGGCCATACGAGCGTAGCTCAGGCCCTGTAAAATACAACTAGGTGAATACAACTGTGTGAATACATGCTCGGCCGCCCAGCAGTTGATGGGTAGGCCCTGACTGAGTAGGGCGCACTCTTGCGACCCTCTCTCAGCAACCCACATATTTATGCATCTTTGGTGTGCCTAGAGTTAAGCCTTCACCGAGTGTTGTGTTGTAGTCATAGACCACTATATCTCTGGACTGCGTACGCGCCAGTGTTTTGAAATCGCCGTGCTGCATACCGGCCCCAACGGGGAGCGTCAGATTCCTTAGAACGCTCGGTAAGGGAAACTACACCTACCACAATCGTCTCCTTAAGTGTGTTTTTTTGTATTTGTTATTACTTCGTGCACGTTTTTATTAGTGTGACATAAAAGGTTGCTACCCATTCAAGCCTATGTGTCAAAATCAATTGGTTACGTTCCGGTTACCTGGCACGTTCGGTCTTAAACATTCACATGTGTGGGTCCTACCATGACCTCCTCTTGAACATGCCGAGGTGAACGTATAAGTGGGTGACGACGGGGATGTGGAGTTACGCGGGCAGGATGTGGTCGTCACCGTGAAATTATTCACAGGTTTCTTGAGTCGCGGGAGGCTGGTGAGTCCCTCCCAGTTCGCTGTCTCTCTCACCAAGGACGTGTGCTACATATACAGGTTAGGGTGGCTCAAAAAAATGCTTTTCGTGAAATGTCACCCTCCCTTGGTTTTATTTTGTGCGTATTGGTGTATATATCACCCTGATTTTCTTTCAGAATTTTTTGACCTATTTTGAGGAGTGCCATTTCACGATTTTCTTAAAAAATCAGAAAAATCACGTTTTTTGGACCTGATGCACATATAGGTGAGTAGATGTTATTGAAATTCAGGATTTATGTACGTTACAATGCAAGCTTTCTGCCCATAGTTGGTTTGTATGGGTTTATTTCATGTCCTATCAATCATTTTAGTGACAAAAACATTTTTTACACAAAAAAAACAAATTTTTTACTCCAAAAACACTGAAAATTTACATACAATCAATCATGCTTCAAACAATCACATAGTATTACAGTCCTGGTTATAATACAAAACCGATGTTCATTCTACAATCTACATTCTATCTACATTTAGATAATGTCATTCAAGTCTGCCTTGCGGAGGTGAGAGAGGCGGCAGCGGTGGTCGATTCCGACCAGTATGACATCATCAATATGGCCTGCGTCGCGTGTCATGTTGGCATATTCCTGGACATCCTTGACCGCCCTCTCCGCAACTGTCATTTACGACCCTTNACAAATCCACCACAGGAACCTTGCTGCTACACAAAAACAGAAAAGCTCTACGCAAATTCCAGAGAAAAAATCTTGTCGCTTCACAGAATCATCTCTCTTGCTGGCCAACAAAAGTTCTTCCTCCATATACTAAGATCAACAGATGCCTGGAAAATCATGTAGGAATTCTCTCTCTCTCTCTCTCTCTCTCTCTCTCTCTCTCTCTCTCTCTCTCCTCTCTCTCTCTCTCCTCCTCTCTCCTCTCTCTCTCTCTCTCTCTCTCTCTCTCTCTCTCTCTCTCTCTCTCTCTCTGTAAGTAATGAAATGTGGCTCTGGCCTGTCAGATACATATAAATAAAGTCCCAACAATCCTTTTCTGAGCCCCAAAGCCTTTAAGAATTCCTCATTAATACAAAATAAAACTCTACTGTATTATTTTCTTCATATTTCCATTAGTTACCTAAGATATTGATTCATGGGAAAGGTGTTGCTCGAGTAAACTTGCCCTCCTCGTCACAGGTCATTTTCTCAATTAATTACAACTCAATTTCATTTGCCCGTTTTTTTTCCGTTTTTCCATAATTTCTTTTTTGTCATTATAATGAAGGAGTTAGATGTTAGAGGCCATGTTAGAGGAGGGGGTCTCACCAATAAAGGTTGCACCGCTCGGGAATCGAACCCGGGACCTTCCGCATGCCGGGCGGCTGTGCTTCCCGTTACACCACGGGAACCTCCTAGTGACAACCCACACAGGAAATATTAACGATGCAATGTATGGCGTCCATTTTCAGCCTAATCGGACACAATAGATTCGTATTTAACCCCTTGAGGCCCAGAACGTAATTTCCATTGTAATTTGGGTACCATTAGGCGATTTTTAGTGAATATAAGCAATATTTTATAGTTATGACCTGTTTAGTATCCTTTTCGTCTAACTAATTTGGTATATTCAGTTACCTTTCGTAGTTTTATGGCTAACAACAGACTATTTTTTATATAGCCAAGGAAAGATCTGAGTGTGAAGGGTTACCTTTAGTGCCATATGACCTCTAATGTCTGGCACATTTCCCCCTTTTTTTCCATTAAATCAATCTGTCATCCTTAACTTCCTTCCAATATAATCTTTTATCCGCAGTAGAATAATTAATATAATCTTTTATCCGCAGTAGAATAATTAATATAATCTTTTATCCTCAGTAGAATAATTAATATAATCTTTTATCCTCAGTAGAATAATTAATATAATCTTTTATGCTCAGTATAATAATTAATATAATCTTTTATCCTCAGTAGAATAATTAATATAATCTTTTATCCGCAGTAGAATAATTAATATAATCTTTTATCCTCAGTAGAATAATTAATATAATCTTTTATCCTCAGTAGAATAATTAATATAATCTTTTATCCTCAGTAGAATAATTAATATAATCTTTTATCCACAGTAGAATAATTAATATAATCTTTTATCCTCAGTAGAATAATTAATATAATCTTTTATCCTCAGTAGAATAATTAATATAATCTTTTATCCTCAGTAGAATAATTAAGTCACTGAAAGTAGGATTTTTTCTACATTTGAAACCCAGGCAACACATCCTTTGAGGTGATATTCTAAGCACTGAGTACTGTAACAGAGGCAAATATTGTACCTGTGACGAGCCTGTGTGGTGCTTCAGGAATCAGCTCGAGACATCATTCAGCACCTGGGGAGGGAAGGAATGTCAGAACCCAATTCAGTACATACACAACCAATAATAATATACAGATTTCCTCTATATTATCCTTGTCTACAACTTAGTTCCTTCTAAATCTGGTCTGGCACATTTCCCCCTTTTTGGCATTAACCCCTTGAGGCCCAGAACGTAATTTCCATTGTAATTTGAGTATCATTAGACAGTTTTTAGTGAATATAAGCAATATTTTAGAGATATGACCTGTTTAGTACCCTTGTCCACTAACTAATTTGGTATATTTAGTAACTTTTCGTAATTCTACGGCTTGACAACAGACAATTTTATATAGCAAAGGAAAGATCTGTGTCTCAAGGGGTTAAATCAATCAATCCTCCTAAATCTAGTTGTTTCCTGTCAATGATACTGCAGGTGAAGTCATGTAAACTCTTGATAGAACTGCATTATTTTGCCATCTGTTGATTAAAACAGGTTATATGCATGGTCAATGGGCATAGCATATATCTCTCTCTTACCTCTTCTGTAATATATTTTAGTCTCATTTCTCAGCTCTCCTGTCCCTACTTGTCCTTACACATTGTAGCCTCCTGCAGGTTTCAAGCAATCAACTTTTACCATTTAATATATTCCTGGACAATATTCAACCTTTATAATTCCCAATGTTCTTCAGCTCAAGTATTTGCTGCAGAAAGATTAAGACAAGCCAACCCTCAATACAATATTTTTTTTAGTCTTCAGAAAGAGCTTTATGAAGGAACGCTCACACTGACGAAACAAAACTACTAATTTCACTTTTATCATACCTAATCTACATTCTGAAACCCTTCCAACTATGCTCACACATTTTATAGCAGTGGATAACCTTCCTTGAACCTTTCCAATTAGCTTCCGTCATTAGCCCCTTCACGCCCAGATCTTTGCTTTGCTATATACAATAGTCTGTTGTTAGCCATAAAATTACGAAAAGTAGCTTAATATACCAAGTTAGCTAGTAGACATGGATACTAAACAGGTCATATCTATAAACCCTTGCTTATATTCATTAAGAGTGTCTAATGGTACCCAAATTAGAAAGGAAATTACGTTGTGGGCCTCAAGGGGTTAATCCTTATACTGATTACTTCTGCCATAACATAACCCTCGCATTCCAGCCACACGCCTTCCCCCTTCAAGCTCTCCTCCATTGATTATATTTATCATTCTCATCACTTGCTACCACTATAGTCTTTCCATTTTATCAAGTCACTTGTAAAAATTATCCACCAACCACCCTCTCAAATAGTAGAGTGGTAGTTTTATTCCCCCCCCCCCCATTGTGAGGGAGGTATTGTTCGCTCACCATAGGGGGAGAGTAGGAATGTATAAATATATACAATTATAATGGTAATGGGTAGAAATTAAAGCGACTAAAGTGACTTGATACATTGAAAAGACTATAGCACTTTCACACAAATGCATCCAAACACATCTGTAGCAACATGACGAAGATATTTCAGTCTGAACACCTGGCTAATTACCTTTGAAAGTTTTCCTAGAGATTATCACCTCCATACCTTTTAATGTATTTTACCTAGCATTCGCCTCCTACTTTTCTGTGATCTTGCCGCGACTGATGCCCGCCTTGTACCTTTTTTGCTACTGGATATGTATTTCTGTACATGCTTGTATTGTATTTATATGTCCTGTATGTTGATTGTACAATAAACCTTTACAAATCAAGCAGAGACAGACTCACTAGGACACAGACCATTGTACCACATACAACTCTGTCCAGTAAATAAACCAGTCACCAGTTCCTGTGTTTATCAACCACCATGTAGCATAAGCACTACACATCCACTTCTTGTATCTGTTGTGACAATCATCATTCATGTGCTAAACTTTTCAACCTCATCGCATCAGTTGTTCAATCGGGGTCCTTTGAGTATTCTGAGTAGGGTGAAGTCTAGGTGTAGAGGCTTTCATTGAAAAGAGAAAAAAAACTTGGATACCACAGAAGCACCTCTTTTAGAAAGCAACTACCATTGTATTTCGATTAACCCCTTGAGACCCAGAACGTAATTTCCATTGTAATTTCGGTGCCATCAGACCATTTTTAATTAATATAAGAAATATTTTATAGATATGAACTGTTTAGTATCCTTGTCCACTAGCTTATTTGGAATATTTAGTTACTCGACGAAATATTATGGCTAAAAGATAATTTTTTTGTATAGCCAAGGCAAGATCTGGGCGTGAAGGGGTTAAGTACACGTGACATTCTATTCTTCCTTCGTTAACGTTCAAAACTATGAGCAATCTTTGGTAAGAATAGTTGAAAAGTAATTATTTTATGTGCACTCTAATATACCTTGAGACAAATTGACATGTTGAAGTATATAAAGAAAACTCAACATTCGGTGTATTATTTCATCCTTACCTCTGAGCTGTTCTCACCCAGTATTCAAGTGAATTCAAGGAAATATATCATTGGCGCCCTTTGAACTCTATTTATGCGATTTATTTATTATTATATATATACTATTTATAAATCTATTTATGTGTTTATGTGAAGTGGTTTAGGGGTTCATATTGAACTGCTAATACTTATGAATCACAAAAGGGTGGAAGTAATTGTACACTGAGCTTATATAAAGAGGGAGCCATCTTAACCATAAGAATAGACAGATATTTTTGATCAGATGTACTCATGACTGGTGCTCCTGATGAAATATATCTTGCTGATCATATCATTCAGCTCCCTCCCAGTGAGTGGGGGGGAGTGAGGGAGAGTAAGAAGGAGGGAGTTGGAGGGGGGGGGGAGAGAGAGAGAGAGAGAGAGAGAGAGGGAGAGAGAGAGAGAGAGAGAGAGAGAGAAGTGAGGAGAGAGAGAGAGAGAGAGGAGGAGAGGAGGGGAGAGAGAGAGAGAGAGAGGAGAGAGAGAGAGAGAGAGAAGGAGAGAGAGAGAGAGAGAGAGAGAGAAGAGAGAGAGAGAGAGAGAGAGAGAGAGAGAGAGAGGAGAGAGAGAGAGAGGAGAGAGAGAGAGAGAAGAGGAGAGAGAGAGAGAGAGAGAGAGAGAGAGAGAGAGAGAGAGAGAGAGAGAGAGAGAGAGAGAGAGAGAAGAGAGAGAGAGAGAGAGAGAGAGAGAGGAGAGAGAGAGAGAGAGAGAAAAGAGAACCAGGGAACCAGACAGACAAACAGACACACAGACACAGAAACAGACAGTAAACACATATCAAATCTTCCCACTTTTATTTTTTACCACTAAATTTCAACCCTCCCCCACCCCAAAAAAAACTTCTCTCGACCATTACAGATTAAACTTATTTTTTCATTCCTTAATTAATCCCTTTTTTTTACCATGGGAATTTTTCCCCCTTCCCCAAAAATTTTCCCCGGGAAAAAAAATATTTTTTTCCTAAAAAATCAGAGTAGAAACTGCCTTGGGGGTTCCCTCCCCTTAGCTGAGTTAAAATCCCAAAGAAGCACCCCCCGCTTAGGTGGGGGTGGGAGGGGGCACCAAAGCGATAGACAATTTCAAAAATAAAATTTGTTTGGGGGAACCCCAAACGGAGAGAAAAATTTTTCCCCCAGGGGAAAGCAAAAAAGGGTTTAGTTTTTTGGAAAAAAGGTTATAAATTTTTGGGGGCCGTGTTCCGTGGATGGTCAGGAAAAAAGTAGGGGGGGCTGAAACCAGTGCTCTAGTTTTTTTGGAGGATAAAAAAATTGAAAGGTTTGGGTTAATCAATTGAACAGTGAAAAAGAGATAAAAAAAACCCGGGGGTAAAACATTGAAATCCCCAAAGAAATGAGTACGGGAATGATAATCATTTCAAAATGATGATTATTTTGATGGGAATTTATGAGAAATGTCCCATTTTTAATAGTCAAGGGGAAATTGGGTTGTGGCGGGATGATCAGCAGTTTTGGTGTGATGCGTAAAATTAGGGTTTGGGGTTTTGGGATTTTTTTTTTTACCCCCTCCAATTTAAAACCCCACCCGTGTTAAAATCAAAAAAAGAAGGGGAATAATTTAGATTATAATTTAGCTCCCAAACCAGTTAAATTTTTAAGGTTAAGGGTCAAATTTTTGGAACAGAATTTTAATGTTTATAAATTAAAGGGTTGGGCACGGGGAAATTTGATATTTTTCATTTTAATTTATTTTAAACCGATTTAAAAACACCCCCCTTAAATTTTTCGGAGGTTGGGGGATAAGTTTTTTTCCGGGGAACACACCGCTTTATGTCACCCCCCCGGTTAAATCAAAACTATATGATTCAGCCCATATAAATAAAGATTTTTTAAATTTGGTAAGCACATTTCTCCTAGAAGTTTTTCACAAGAAACTAATGTAACTTTTGGGGCAAATACTATAGGAAATATATAGAAGAAAACCGGGACCCAAGAACAAAAACCCCTGGGGGAGAGAAAGGGGACCTTTGATTCTCCGCCCTTTTAGGGCGTACCTGCAAATTTAAGACCTTTTAATTTTTCCCGATCACTAAAAATTTTTTCCCAATGCCCTTTCACAAGCCCAAATTTTTCCCTTTAAAATAAAACGAAACACCTGTCAGGGAAATTAGTTCTGATTTTTCCCCTTGTAATTCAATGGGGGACACTCCAATTTTTTCTTTCATATACCCTAGAGGTCTTATTCATCTTACTGGTTTTGGGGGTTTTTTTTCTTTTCCCTTTTTACTTAACTAACACCACAAAATAATCCCTAACAGCCTGACTAAATTTGGAAATAAAGGAAAGGAAATGGGGAATAATAATGTTTGCGTGAAGGACCATTTTGGCCCTTTGTTTTTCCCCAAAGGTTTTTTTTTTCAAGGAGAATCGCCTTCGTGGGGGCGCGGGGGGAAAGAATATCGTCTCAATTAAAAACTTTTAATGAAATTTTATACCGGCCCACTCAGTAAAAAATAGCCCTTCTAGTATTTGAAATTACACCAAATAAAAATATACAAACCTAAAGGGGGGAAAAAAAGAGAAAAAAAACTCTTGGGCGTCCCTTTCCTTCGAGGACGCGGGGGAAGGGGAAAGGGAAAGATTAAACCCCGTGGGCTAAAAAAAAAGGTGGGGGGAGCAACCCCCGGGAAGGGGGACCAAAATTCGGGGGCGTTATCTCATTGACTTAAATAAAAATGGTTATTGAACTTTAAAAAGCCTGGGATGGGATGGGGGGAAAAAAAGGGTAACCCTTTTGAAAGACAGTGTAAAAAAAGTCTTTCAATTTGATGAAAAAATTTGACTAAAAGACGATTTAATTCTCGTTATTAAATTCAACCCACTTGCTTTTTCGCATGATTCTCTCACGATGAAATACTTCGAGAATGTTCTAAGGAAAATAAATGCGTTCATAATTTTAGCGATATCACTGTCTGTGTCTGTCTGTCTGTAGACAGACAGTGTCTGTATTCTGATCTCTCAAGTATCCTAGGAATTTAATGGGATCGGTCAATAGATTGGCGCTGTTATTGAAATTCGGGGGATGTGTTTCTATGATAACACCCCTCCGTGAACTTAAACATCCGCAGAAAAATAACCGGCTCCTTTTGGTATTTACGGGGGGAAGGGGGGACGAATGGTGGAAGAGAAGAAAGAAAGAAAGAATATGAAAGAACTGTTATAAGAAATAAAATTCACCACATAAACAACTGTACCTGTGCTCACTTAGCCTAGAATTAAGAAATACATTGCTCTTAAGACGTTACACTACACTGTATGGGACAATGTATCTCGGGATACATTATACGTAATCCTGGCATTATAGAGAGAAGGGAGAGGGGAAAGGGGAAAGACGGGGGATAAGGGAGAAGAGGAAAGGGAAAGACAGGGGATAGGAACAGAGAGGGGAGGAGAGGAGGATGGAAGAAGGGAAGGGGAGGAGAGGAAAGAAGGGGAGAAAGAGAATGTTACAATATTCTTTCAGTCCCGTTTGCTGGTTAAAAATTGAATGTTTTGTAAATGGTTCGTGAATGACTGGTTTATTGCGTGAATCTAGACTTATTGCTTCAATAGCTTTTCAGACTGTTAAACGCACTTGCATACAAGAACTATGGAAACAAATTTACAAGTGTGGTGTATATGATATATTTTTTGGTTTGAATACCGTGTATTCAACATTTTACTTTTTATCTATTTGAAATAGAATAAGTAATATTTTTTTATTCAGGGGTACTAAATTTTATTCATGACTGAAGTTTGCAAGATAGGGCCGGGGCCAGTAGATGTCTGTCCCGGGCTGGTTTAGGGTACCCAATCCGCCCCTGTATATATGAATACTGTAGCTATACCTAATTTTACAGGGGCATTCCAACGGCAAAGAGTTTCAGGTGTTGTCTTGTTCATGCTACTTGCTGAAAACAGTAATTTCTGGTATATAAGAAGAAAGGGTGTCTTACTGAACCGTTTCACTTTAAAATGCCGTGATCCAATAACTCTCTTAAACTAGTTCTTGCGGTATTTCTATCTTTTATTGCAGTTTCTTTAGCAAGCTAAGGTTGAAACGACAAATTAGAAGATTCACACACAAAAACAGAATCAATCAGTGAGATACAGAAACAGCACATTATTCACGGAGGTTTACTGGAAAGTGAGCAAAATTACAAGATTATCTCCGCTCACAACTTCTTATAACTTTCATTGTCTCAGTATGTCAATGGGGAGTTTTCAAAGCTAAGCCGCCAGATGTCTCTCCCGCATCTCATATCCTCTGCCCTTTCAGCCTGAATGATCTATCATTTACCGTAAATTCCCTGTACTTTTTCGGGACATATCAGAATTACCCTTCAATACAACAACTGAAACAGTGCTTAATAAAAAATGTAGTTTATCATTTTATTTGTGAGCAGTTGATGAAAATATTGGCAAAAGAATTGAATATTTGAAAACTCAATCTTTAAAAATCGTCTGTTCGTGAAAAGACGCAAGTTATAGCAGAATGAAGCTTCAGGAAATATTTACTTGTAGGTAAGCATTCACTGAGTACCTGTTTTAGGGGGTAAAATGCCCTCTCTTACGCGAACATTTAACCAAGAAGTAATTTAAGTGCTTGGCAACTCAACGAACAGTCCTGGATGTAAGACAGTTGAAAGCGTTTGTTTACTAAATAGCTCCGCCGCCACATTCCCCTTCTCTCTGAATCAATCAATCAACCCTTCCTTCTGAATACCCTATAGGCCTCTGGTTTATCCTATGTCAACAGTTTTATCTGATGTTTGATGTTTGAATAATTTCGTCGTATCGACGCAGCTGAGATGGATCTCCGCTGTAACCAGACAGCTCTCTCACAAACTACCCCTAGAGAGCTGTCTGCTAGTGCTTATAGTGTTGGCCGAAGCCAGCACCCCGGGAGGCGGGTTACAAACCCTCGGCTAACACCCGGTACCCATTCACTGCTGGGTGGACAGGGGCTCGGGTTTTTAACTCCGAAGCTCAGAGCACGAAATAAGGAGACGAGTCTCCGGTATGTGGGAGCGGATGCCGCGAATATTCCAATAGAGGACAGACAGTGTGAAGAGATCAGTGGGTGATGATAATTAGGATGACAGCCCTTTTGGGGTTTGAGGGGTTAGGAGTATCAGGGATGTGAGCCGTGAGGTATAAGGAAGCGGCGGTTCTGAGTGTGTGATGACAACAGGAAAGTGAGTTATTAGTCCAATCAATTTAGCGCGTTTTTACCCCTAACCCACCACAAATTGCAATAGAAACAAAACAATATTTTTATGAAACCTGTTGATCCCCAGAACAAATATATAAAATTATACTAAATTTTCTAATGAGTGGATCAATTATTTTTTTTCAGATTGAACGAGAGCCGTGAACGAGAGGGTGGAGTGACGCTTGCAGTGGAAATTTGGGATCGGTGTGCAGAGGACAGTTCAACCCGCTGCGGTCATTGTGAATGTAAGGAGTATTATATTTAATGTAGGATTTTTTTAAGGTTTTATTTTTATTTAAAGTTTTAACAAAAAAAATTCTGTAACATTTTTTAAACATTAAATTTTCAACAATTTTTTTTTTTTAAACATTTTCAATTTTTTTTAACATTTCATTAGTACCAATTTGGGCCGTTAACCCCACTTACCCGATTAACTTAAAAAACTTGGGAAAGAGTATACGCTGCGGTCTTTTGTGAATGTTAGGATTATTATTTTTAAAATGTAGGATTGTTTAAATTTTTAAATTTTTATTTAAAGTTTTAAACAAATTTTTTTTTTTTTTACAATTTTTTAACATTAAATTTAAAAAAAATATTTTTTTTAACATTTCAATTTTTTTTTAACATTTCATTAGTACCAATTTGGGCCGTTAACCACTTACCCGATTAACTTAAAAACTTGGAGAGTATACTGATTTTGTATTTTGTATGAACATGTATATGAACATGTACATTTATAGTCGGAAAACAGAGGGAACAAAATGTAATCCTAAGTTTTCCTCTCTTTTCAGCAACATGGGTGACTGCGTCTTCTGTAAAAAAACCCCTCTCCTGTGATCCAACCAGTACACTGACGGATAAAGGTTGTACGAGGATCAAAGAAGCTGGAAGTGAGCGTGGTGAAGAAGTCCAAGTCCATCCGGGGACAGGCAGTTCATACAGATTACCGGAGGGTGTTCTGTAATGTGAGAGACATTGAACTTTCTCTGAAGCGAAACATGTTTCGTCTGATGCAGACAAAGGGAGGTGCCTTCGTTCTTTGGATTCAGCGTTTGACTACCAAACTCAGTGTCTTTTCTGTGGTAATCCTGACAAGTACCAGGGGAGGAAAAAAGGATCATATGTTGATCCATGTTAAGACATTCGACTTCCAAAATCATTGTCGACTGCCTGTAAAAATCGATTAGACAATTTGGTCAGATACAGTGGGGAGCAGAATTGCAGTTGTTGGCGATCTACACGCAGCAGATGCGGTATACCATAACGTGTGCAGAAACTAATTTTCGTACAAAGAAACAGTTTACCACTCAAATTTCCAATCGGAAAGGCGTCTTCACCCAAAAAGCAGAAGTTGGGTCGACCTAAGGACCAAATCAGACATGAAGCGTTCCTGAAGGTGGCAAAGTACCTAGAAGGAAATGATGGGGAAAACAAACCACAATTAGTGTTTTAAATTTTGGGAAAATGGAGGATTTCCTATAGACACTGGCTGTGATGCATAGGGTTTTTTCATACATGAAGGATAACCTTCTCAATCAATTTGGTGATAGATCATAATTGCAGACATGAAGGGAAAAACCCCAAATGTTGTGACTTTTAGGGGTTGTGCATCGTCGATTCTTCAGGCCTCTATCGTCAACAAAAGGAAAGTGACCCTGAAGCAGAAAAGTTGCGCCTGATCAAGACAGCCGCTGATCTCATTAAAAGTGACATAAAAAAAGGTATCTCAAATTAGGAACTTTTACCCGACTACATCGACATGTCCACTGTCAATGCTGCAACCAAGTTCCTACCAGAGTCACTAAAGCTCTTGCTGGAAATGCTCTTTGTGGGGAAAGGAAAAGACTTAAAAATCTGCTCACTCGGACAGGCGATCATGAAGCCCACGAGGCCTAGGATCCTTCAAGCTCCACTGTTCGGGGTCTTGGTATCCAAATGCACTACCATTTCGGTTTCCGATTTCTCATAACCACGCTCTTTGCACATGGGTATACTTGTTCATACACGGAGGTGCAAACGTATGAGCGCAGCGCAGCGTCACGGTGGAACAGATATCCCTGGTTTAACCCCGGGGACATTTCATTCAATATGTGGCGGACAATGTTGACCATGACATCTGCACATTAAATGGGAGAAAACCATTCCATGGCATGGCATCATTGCGTGTGTGACACCAAAAGCAGTCCGGACACTTCAGTTTGCCCGTAGAGCTGTCTCAGCAGAGGATATCGCACAAGTGGGGCGAATCAATATACGTCCATTCACATCAGCATGTGGAGGACTGCAGTCACTTATCTACGAGAAGCTTCCGGAGTCTACTGACCTGCGACAAATCAGCTCAAATGTTGATCTCCTCTGGAAGGTTTCGCTCACAGTTCGATCACCTCGACCCTTTTGGGACTGGAATGATGCAGATGGTACAAAAGGGGAGAACATCCGGGTGAGGAAATAAATAATGTTTCTCCCATGATTGATCTCATCCAAGTGACCTTGGACTGCATCAACTCCACACTGCATTTCTTTTGTGAACATGCGCAGAGATATGGTGTAACCCCGATACTGACTTTTGACCCAGCCACTTTGGTGGAAAGCTCTCACCATAGTCAAGAGCGAGCCAGCGGAACAGCAAACTTCACTCGATTGTTCTAAGACTAGGAGGATTCCATACACTCATGATTTTCTTGGGTGTATTGGCCACCTGATGTCTGGTACAGGACTCAAAGAGCTTCTGGAAGTTGCATATGCTAGCAACACTACAACCCACATGATGAGTGGCAAAGCCGTGTCTAGAGCTATACGTGGACATCTACTCGTTGACGCCGACTCAATGCAAAACTTGTTTCCCAAGGTATTTCAGATGAACCTACCAAAGTGATGGAGACAGTGAGCCTACACTTCCAACAGAGCCAATGATGCAGGTGACGTGTTTGAGGGTCTGATGTCGGGTGACCAAGCAGTGTCAGACATCGAGTCGTCGAAGGTGATGGAGGTCATTGGGGACAAAATCAGCATGTGATTGATGCAATGAAGGATCAACGGACAGCGAGACTGTGGTTACAATACATGGAAATGGTGGACATTATCCGTTTTATTTCTGAAATCTGAAAGAACAGGGATTGGATTATTTCTTCACTTGCATGTCCTGCGCGCCATGCTGCCATATCTTGCAGCTTCCGGGCAAAAGGCACTACACAAGTGCCTTCACATATATCTGCAACTTATGACAGAGTTACCGAAGGACCATCCAGAAGTACATTTAGAAATTTCTCCCAAGGATTCCAAGTTGTCCGACGGAGCGACAGATACTGGGGTGGTCTGTC
Organism: Chionoecetes opilio; assembly: GCA_016584305.1. Lineage (NCBI taxonomy): Eukaryota > Metazoa > Arthropoda > Malacostraca > Decapoda > Majidae > Chionoecetes > Chionoecetes opilio. Next base: position 184,051 of record JACEEZ010011271.1, read on the forward strand.
TACCGATTTAGTCCCTCGAGCAAGTACTTATTTAGGAGCCTGAAGACATCAGGGGGGCTGACCATGGAAGAGGGATGACAGAGACACAGCGCTCAGTCTGGGTCATGGGTAGCCCTGTCTGTGCAGAGGTGAACAACGCCCTCCAACACCTCACTGAAGTGATGTATGTGACAAGTGAACAACACAAGGATCTATCAAGTCTAGACAGAGAAAAGATGTAGCTGATACCCAGAAAATGCTTGCGTTTCTTCATAGAGGGATCCCTTTCAAGAAACGATACTCTTCACAACATTTTCACTGGTATAGTTTGCCAAACAGCGGTCAATGTTTTATGACGCGAAAACCGTGGGAGAAAGGGTCTTGGGCAGATGAGTGGTAAACGTGTGCTTGAATACATCATCAAGAAGAACAGTCAAGCCATAACTATGGACTCAGAGACTGCAATGACGACACCAGACGGAGACATCAAATCAACCCTCGTTACTCTTCCAGAGACTTGTGATCGCTGGCACTGAATTAGGGGGCTTATCCAAAGCACTCGTTTGTGAGTTATGCGCATATCCTCCTTCCCTTTGTTCGAGACTAAATATGCCTTGCTCTCCGCCAATAAGCCAGCGTTAGCCTCAGCAATCAAAACCTTGGCACCTGGGCCCATACTATACACAAACCGATATACAATACGTACTAGATGGCGATGCCCTATTGCAGCGCATACCGTGGCAGTCAGTGAAAAGTACAATAATATTCTTGACCGCTACCTGAAATATGTTAGTAGGCACTACGGGGATGCTATCGTCGTGTTTGATGGCTATCGTCAAGGTCCCTCAACGAAAAGACTGTGGGTCATCAGAAAGGGGTGAGCGACCATCAGTGAAGGTATCTTTTTCTGAAACCATGACGCTTACTGTCAAGAAGGAAGAGTTTCTTCGGAACAAGAAAAAACAAGCAACAATCATAGACATCCTTGGTAAGAAACTGGAAGAATCTCATTGTGAAGTTCTTCCATGCGAGTGGGGATGCGGACCTACTCATAGCAACAACTGCAGTTCGTAGTTCTTCAAAATCCAACACTGTTCTTGTTGGCAAGACACTGACTTGTTGATACTACTGTGCTATTATTTCAGCAAGAATAGTGCGCACAGTCTCTACTTAATGTCGGAGCCGAAAAAGGGGTTCATTGAATCCAAGACAATACTTGGGGCATTGGCAAAGTCAGAGAGGCTCTGGGTGAGACTGTGTGTTTAAAACATTCTCTTCTCCATGCATACCTGGGGTGCGACACGACATCAAGGGTCTTTGGGATCGCAAAGGCAATGGACTCAAACTGTTCAAGGACAATGAAAATGTTCCGGGAAGCGGCCCTAATTTTCCCGGGAATGAATACTCAACACAGGGTGAATCATTGCTGCAGGAGACAGAGCAATGGTTTGTGTTACGGAGGGAACCATCAACAATTTAAACGAATTTTAGAGTAGTAAAATTTCATGCTAAGGTGACAACAAACAGAACAGCATTGGGACCCACGGGTACTTCCGCCAACGAGCTCAGCTTCCAAATATCACAGCCTACGGGTATTCCATCAGGTTCATGAGTGGAAAGGACACAACTCAATCCACTTGACCTGGGGATGGAGTATCATGGGACACCAGGATGATCCCTGTGCATTCTGACCTCGCTGCAGCACCCAGAGTATCTCCTAAAGCTTGTTAGATGTTCATGCAAGGGTGGCTGCAGTGGTAAACGTTGTGGTTGTCGGAAAATTGGGCTGCCTTGCACATTCGCATGGGGGACTGTGGGAGAGGTAGTTGTTTTAATGCAGACGAATCAGTTTAAAGTTTCGATGCTGCTGATGATGGTGACCATGGAAGAGATGAATGACGTGTTAAATATTGTGAACGGACCTAAGTTCATTGTGTACACATAGTTTTGGTAGTGTATCCCAACATTCCCCTATATAATATAAGACCTTGTGTTTGTAATTGTAATTATCTATATATGTATATGCCTACCTATCTAACTATATTTTTTGACTCACTATTAACTAATTAAGTACTAGAAATTACGAACTTTATTCACTCAAAGAATATTTTTTTCACGAAATTTCCCCGACTCACATCAGCTCAAATTTAATACCCGGTTTTCACCTTTACGGTAATGTCAGTTTCCTGAAGAAGACTAGCAATACATTTTTGGTGAGGGGCTATATATAAATCAAGTTTTATTGCTGCATTTCACAGCTAAGGGGGGATCAGTAATAATGGGGTTTAAATGATAAGCGTCACATTTTAAGTATAAATTTTATCCCATATTTTTTGATGTGCAAAAAATGATAGGCATAATATTTTGTTCATTATTGCATGTGACAGTTTGTCATTTGCCATAACCAGGCCACAAAATGGTTAAAAAAATATTAAAAGTTTTTTTTGTTTTATTATTAAAAGTGATATTGTCGTATATTTTATTTCCATTATTGCGGTAGTCCGAAAAAGTAACCAAAACGCCAAAATGACCTGAAAAACCATTTTCCACTCAAAATATTTAAGTATAATCTTGGGCAGGGTATCAGTAGGCATCAAGGTTTCAGAAAAAAATATAACTTCGTTTCTATTTTCAATTTTGTGGTGGGGCCATTCAAAATTTTGACTGGACTATATAGCAGATCCTGCCGGCGGGATGGTTTCGGTGGAGATGCTGAACGCCACACTGTGTTTTGGATATATTTTCGTCGTTAGAGCGACATATACACCTAAAACAGGTACTCAGTGAATGCTTACCTACAAGTAAATATTTCCTGAAGTTTCATTCTGCTAAACTTACGTCTTTTCACGAACAGACGATTTTTAAAGATTGAGTTTTCAAATATTCAATTCTTTTGCCAATATTTTCATTAACTGCAGACAAATAAAATGATAAACTACATTTTTTATTAAGAACTGTTTCAGTTGTGTATTGAAGGGTAATGCTGATATGTCCCGAAAAAGTACAGGGAATTTACGGTAAATGATAGATCATTCAGGCTCAAAGGGCAGAGGATATGAGATGCGCGAGAGAGATCTGGCGGCTTAGCTTTGAAAACTCCCCATTGAAATCGCCAGGCTGCATAGGGGCCCCACTGGTGGGGGGATAGAAGGCTGGTGTTAGGAGTGGTGTGGAAGTGGGAGTTGTAATGGGTTGTGGTGTAGTGTGGTTGTGCATGTGGTAGGGAGTGATAGTTAAGGTGGCATGTGTTGTGAGTGGGTTGTGAGGTGTTTAAAGTGGGTTGTGAGTTGTTATGAGGTGTTGTTAGAGAGTTATAAGATATTATTAATAATTATGAGGTGTTGTTAGTGGGTTGTGAATGGGTTGTGAGGGTGTTGTGAGTGGGTTATGAGGCGTTGTTAGCGAGTAAATAGTATTATTAATAATTATGAGGTGTTGTTAGTGGGTTGTGAGTGGGTTATGAGTTGTTGTGAGGGGTTATGAGTGGGCTATAGATTTTATGAGTGGTTATGATGTGTTGTGAGTGGGTTATGCGTAGTTATGATTTGTTGCGAGTGGGTTATGAGGTGTTGTGAATGGGTTAAGAGGTGTTATGAGTTATTAATGAGTAGATTATTAGGTGTTGTGACTTGTGAGTGGGTTGTGAGGTGAGTGAAATCCGAGACGCATCATAAACTTCACCTCATATGGTTTTAATCACCTCACACACACACACACACACGTAACATTCACCACCACTGTTACATAACCTAAAATTACGTGCCCAGTTTCGCGAAGCCACGAAATTTAACCTCGGCCACTAACCCCCCCTTCCTCCCACAACCCCCTCCTCCCACAACCCCCCCCCCCACACAACCCCTCCTCCAACTCACCGTAACCTCATTTCACACCCTTTCAACCCCCTACACTCATCTCCACTAACCTCAACATCTCCATAACAGCCTCTTCTTTACTTCCGATATACTCCTATCATCTCCACTCATCTCCTATAGTTTCTTCTTTCACTCCTATGTAAACTACGTCATTATCAGCGACTTTCTATTAGGAACTGAAAACCTACGAAAATTCGCTTCGATATCCTTCCGGGTTACCGAGTGACCAGTGAAGGTGAAAACAGGCGCTCCGACTTTGGGGCCCTTGTGCGGAAGGTCGATATTCCGTGCGCAGTCCAGCTTTACAGTGGTCTAGGTACGTATACGCGTATTCATATGTTTCTCTGGTGATAGGTTATACCAAAATTAATAGACACTATTTAAAAAGTCTCTTGTTAATTTTTTTATTTGTTAATTTATTTTTGTTTATTGTTAGTTATCGTTATTTTAAAAGTGTATTGATCTTGGGTTATACTGGGTCATTATTCCTGCGTCTCTCTCTTTGGTTTTCCTTGTAATCATAGCATTTCCCAGCCTGTAGCTAAAATTAGGTCCCTTTCAACTTCTCCCATTTAGTTATTACTNCAGGGGCGGGGGACCCCCGGGCATTCACCTTTTTCACTGTCCGGGGACCCAATCCAGGAGATCCGGGTCAACCCGTACGATTTTCCGGAGTTCTCTATCCACACTCAGAGCACCGAAAGAGTCTAACGGTGCGGTTTCGGCAGCAGTGGTGGGGCAGCGGCTAGAGACGGTTTCCCCGGGCTCGGGCCCACCCCCGGGGAACCCAGCCCCTGCTTCGGGTTAAAAGACATGGGCATTTTTCTGGCCCAATGTAGGGCTGTGACACTGTGATTTAGGCCTGATAACCAACTGACAGAAAATTTACCACCTAGCTTTGGAACTTATTGGTGGTGCAAAAACCGGGACCAAACCACCTGCGTACTCTTTAAAAACATTTTCGAAAGGGAAATATAAAATGCGATTTTGCATAGTAAGAATGCTCAAATGAAAAAAATGGAAAAAAATAAATCGTCTTGAATTCCTTTTTCTGGGAAATTGGCTCCAAAGTTGAAAAATAAATTTTTTTGTTTACGCTCCCAAATTGCAGCCTCTTGATCTATACTTGCTTGACTCATCTGTCCCCGGAATCCTTGTTTCCTTATTTTCACCTCTTCCCCACCCAAAAACACGGGATACGTGTTTTTGGCCCCCCAAATTTTTCCTTCCCCTTTTAGTATTCTTCTTTGAAAACCAAACCATTTTGAACCTTTTTTTTTTTTTTATATCTCGGGTATACCACCTTCTACCCAATTTTTCCCTGTAACCCCCCAAAAAATTTATTATCATTTTTTTAAAGAAAAACCCCTCTCCTCTTTCCCTGGTTTTTTTCAAAACATCTTATTTCTGCCTTTCTTTTTCATTAAACGCTATGATTCATTTTTTGATTTGCCTCTAACCCTTTTTCGCATCATTATTCCCCTTTCGTCCCCCATTGTCTATATTTTTATCGGGCCTTTCTAACCATTCTGTAAATTCCCTCTTCCCCCTGTATACCTATGTTCACCCTATGTTTAAAATAGTGTTTTGCAAAGCCTAAAAAAACTCTTGTCGTGCAATCACCAAAATTATCAAAATATTTCAACCCCCCAGTACACTCTACTTACCACAATTTTCTTCTTTTAAAACTTATTTTTTGGATGCTGGGGAAAATGCGAGCTTGGTTCTCCCCTTTTTCATCTTGCATAAACTTTGCACGTCCTTGCAGGGGAGAGAGGCGAGAGGAAAAGAGAGAAGAAGGAGAGAGAGAGAAGAGAGAGAGAGAGAAGAGAAGAGAAGAGAGAAGAGGAAAAGAGAGAGGAGAGAGAGAAGGGGAAAAGAAAAGAGAGAGAGAGAAGAGAGAGAGAAAGAGAAAAAGAGAGAGAGAGAGAGAGAGGGAAAAGGGGGGAGAGAGAGGAGAGAGAGAGGAGAGAGAGAGAGAGAAGGGGAGAGAAGAGGAGAGGGAGAGGAGAGCGGGCCACGCGGCGAATATTTTGTTATAAAACTCATGAAGCTTACCTACAAGTAAATATTTCCCGAAGCTTCATTCTGCTAAAAATTTCGTCTTTTCACGAAAAACGATTTTTTTAAAAGAGTTTTTAAATATTCAATTCTTTTGCCAATATTTTTTCCCAATGCAGACAAATAAAAGATAAAATACTTTTTTATTAAAAACTGTTTCAGTTGTTGATTGAAGGGTAATTTTGAATGTCCCAAAAAGTACAGGGGATTTACGGAAAAAGAAAACATTCAGGCTCAAAGGGCAGAGGGTATGAGATGCGCGGAGAGATCGGCGGCTTAGCTTTGGAAAAAATCCCCATTGAAACCCGCCGGGCTGCATGGGGGGGCCCCACTGGGGGGGGGGATAAAAGGCTGGTTTTTAGGAGTGGTGTGGAATTGGGGTTGAAATGGGTTGGGGTTTGTAGTGGGGTTGTGCATGTGGTAGGGAGTAAAAGGGTTAAAGGGTGGCATGTGTTGGGGAGGGGGTTTTGTAAAGGGGGTTTTAAATTTGGTTTGTGAGTTTTTAGGGTTTGTTTGTTAGAGAGTTATAAGATTTTTTAATAATTATGAGGTGTTTTTGGGGGTTTGTGAGGGGGGTTGTGGGGTATGTGGGGGGTTTTTATGAGGGTTTTTTAGCGAGTAAATTAAAATTATTATTTTATGGGGGGGTTTTTTTAGGGGTTTGAGGGGGTTTTTATGAGTTGTTTGTGAGGGGTTAGAGGGGGGCTTAGTTTTTTGGATTTGGTTTGTGGGTTTGTGGGTTTTATGGTAGTTAAAATTTTTTTGGGGTGAGGGGGGTTAAAGGTGTTGGGGAAGGGGTTAAAAGGGTTTCTTGATTTTTATTAATGAGTAGTTAAAAGTTTTGTGCCTTGTAGGGGGTTGTGGGTGATAAAAAACCCGCGAGGGCATCATAAACTTCACCTAATATGGTTTTAAATTTCACCTCACACAAAAACACCCCCAAAACCCCACACACACACACACCCACACCCACACCCACACACACACACACCCCCAAAACACATTAATTTCCCCCACTGTTACAAAACCAAAAATTACGTCCCCCGTTTGGGGGGGCAAGCCCCCAAAATTTTTAACCTGGGGCCCAAAACACCCCCCCCCCTCCCACAACCCCCCCCCCCAAAAACCCCCTCCTCCCTCCCGAAACCCCTAATTTCACCCCCTTTAAACCCCCTCCCCCTCATCTCCATAACCTCAAAAAAAAAAAATTTCCCCCCAAAAAAAAAGCCTCTTTTTTTACTTCCGAAAACCTCCTATCATCTCCACTCATCTCCAAATGTTTCTTCTTTCACTCCTTTTAAAACTCGTCCCCTAGAAAGCGACTTTTTCTTTAAAACTAAAAACCTAGGGAAAATTCGCTTCGATATCCTTTCCGGGTTCCCGGGGGATGCCCAGTGAATTTTAAAACGGCCCCGATTTTGGGGGCCCCTTGTGCGGGGGGTCGATTTTCCCCCGTGCGAAATCCCTTTACAGGGGTCTAGGTACTTTATACCGTATTCTTTTTTTCCCCCGGGTTTATAGGTTATACCAAAATTAATAGCCCTTTTTAAAAAAGTCTCTTGTTTTTTTTTTTATTTTTTAATTTTTTTTGGGTTTTTTTTATTATCTTTTATTTTAAAATGTTCGATTTTGGTTATACGGGGCCCTTATTCCCTTTCGTCTCTCTTTTTGGTTTTTCCTTGTAATAAAGGCACTTCCCAGCCTTAGCTAAAATTTCCCTTTAAAATTCCCCCCCTTATAAAATTTTCCCCTTATTTAAAACTAAGCCCCTTTCCCTTTTTTTCCCCCATTCATTTTTTTGTTTAACAAATTTAAAATCGCTCAGAAATTCTTTTGGGGAATCCTCGAAAGAGCCCGTTTCCCCCCCAAATAAAGAGGGGAGCATCAAAAAGGAAACCCTGACCCCCAAAAGGTTAACCCCCCTCTGGGACTCTTTTTATTGTGCTTTACGGGGCCCAAAGAAATACATTACACTGGGGGAACAAATTTTTTGAGTTATCTGACACTTGTTATTTAAGTAATTTTTGGGTGCTGAATTCCAAAAACTAAATCTCATTTTTTTCCTCTATCCGCCCAATTTTTTTTAACTGTAAAATTTTCGTTTTTCCCTTAAAAAATATAAAAAATATGTCTAACAGTAAAAAGTGCTTTTTTTTAAAAAAATTTCCCAAAATTTTTAACTAAAAATAAAAAATGAAAGAAATGGCATAAAAGGAATGTTTTTTAACATTACATGTTTCTAAAAAGGGAAAAAGGTTTTTAATTTGTGCGGGTTTTAAAGGTTTAAAAAAATTTATGTTTTGTAGTTTTGTCTGGATTTTTAAACTTGGGGACATCGGGGTTTTGTTGCCCAAAAATACCCAGCCTCTTATGCCTCCCATCTACCCTGGAAAACGTTTTTTTCCCAAAACCCTTCAAATTTTGGAAAAATTTCGTTCACCTTGCTCGTGGGCTAGCAGAAACCAAGTTTTTTCCGGAAAGTTGGAAAGTTTGGCTATGCCAAAATTTGTATTTTAATACCCCCATTTTTGCCCCCAAAACCTTTTTGTAGCTGGGGGCAATATTTTTTCCTGAAAAATTTTCCCTGTGAAATTACTTGAAATTGTATTTCCAAGAAAGTTCTTGACGACGCCCTTGAAATAGCCAAGCTTCCCCTTTTAAAAAGGCCCGACATGGGACCTTTTAAATGTTCATTTTTTGTTGAGCTTTTCGTTTTTGTGGACCATCAAACACCCGGGCCCTTTTGTTTTTTTCCCCAATGCCCGCCCAAAGGAAAGGGCCAAAGTTTATGTCTTAAAAAGTCCCATCATTTGACAAGGGCTTTTAAAAATTGTTTCTGAAAACCTGTTTTTGTCCCGATGGGAATTTTAAATTTTCTTCCTGTCAACATTGGCCCTGTCCAAGGGTTTGGACCTCCCGGGTTTTAAGATAAATCAGATCTCGGGGGGCCCCAATTCTTTCAAACCCCAAATGCTTCTCCGAGCTCTGCTTCCCCCATACAGAGAAAGCGGGGATTTTTTTGTGTATCCCGTTGTTTGACCAAAAAGGGAAAGGACCCCAAAAAATTTTAAGGTAAACCCCGAGGGCCCAAATTTTGGGGTTTGCCCAATTGCAATAACTCCATGATTCTTTTACATCTCCTATTCTTCACAAAGACCCCGAATCCCCCAATAGGGACTGCGCCAAAAAAATTTTCCCCATTGTGTAAAAGGACCCCTTAAGCCCCCCGGGTTTGGGGGGGAACCCTACCAAAAAACAACGCCATTCTTTGGTTTGTAGTTTTAAACCCCAAATTTCCCCTTTCAGTAAACCGGGAATGTTAGGGCAAAACAAAAAACCGCGGGCACTTCAAAAGAAATGGAAATGTACTTTTCTGGTTCAAAAGTATGAAAAATTTTTCACCCTTTTAAAGAAATTTTTTTCCCTTCTTTAAATTTTGGATGCAAAGTTTTTTCAAAGTTTTTTTGGGATGGGGGCCCAAATCAGTGCTAAATAAATTCAACTCGTGCTGATAAAAATCCCCTAAGAACTGAATCCTCTTTAATTTCCAAAATTCCCTCTTTGGGCTGTCACTTCTTTTTTCTTCAACATCACTCAGATCTTCTAGTGGGGTTTATTTTTCAAAAAACGGGCCCACTAAAAATTTTCAGTTTAAATGAGGCTTTTGGTTTTAAAAGCTGACGGAAAATTGGAATATTCAAATTTTAAAACTTTTTTTTTTTTTCTTTTTAAAACCCTATGTTTTCACTAAACAAAAGAACGTTTTGGGGAAATTATTTTTTTTGCCTCGCCAAACCAGGGGGTCCCAAAATCCCCAATTTTTTCACGTTTTTTCCTTTGGCCCCAAACCCCGTAATCTCTCGACACATTTGCTTGAAACCTTTTGTGAGGGGCCCATAGCTTGTTTTGGGATCACCGGGTTTCACTTTAAAATAATCCAAAATGCTTGTTTGACAAATACGCTGATGCTTGCCCCCCTGATTGGAAAGGGGGAAACTACCACATATATAGCAGAAGGAGTCAGGGGGGTTTTTTGGCATTTACGACGAGACGTAGCAGGAGCAGAAAATGATCTGAAAAAAAAAAGAAATATATACCTAAGTTAAAAAAAAACACTAAGCTGGAATGTTACAAGCTTTTGAAAACAAAAAAAACACAAAAAAACGAAATATAAATTACAATTTTATGTTTTTTCCAGGTTTGAGAAAAACCCTAACAAATCCTAATTCCTACTATCCTAAACTTTCTGTTTGGGAGTATTGAAAGTACTGACCTATTGGGGGCTGCACACAAACCCCCTCCCCGGGGACTGTCTCAATTGTAACTTGGGAAAAACCCAAATTGCCCCAAAACTCTCGATGATCAAAACAAAAAAGCTGGCAAATTTTTTTTCTAACAGCCCCACAAGTGGAATTTTGCTTATCTGGAGGATAAGCTGTGGAAAAAAAATTGACGTGCTAGAAAAAAAACTGACTTTCAGATTTTTAATCAGGGATGCCAAATTTTTGTCTAAAAAAGCTCAAAAAATAACTTAAAAAATTTTTTTTTTTCAAATTGTTCCCCATTTTTTATCTTTGGGGTAAGGTTTTTTTCTACGGGTTCCACTTTTAAAAACTAATTCTGATACTACTTTAATCCCTTTTAGCTAAAAATTTTAAAGATGGAAACAAATAGTACTAAAGTAAAACCAAAGAAGGGATTTTTTTTAAATGGGCCCCCATTAAAAAATAAAATACACGATCGGGGTCCCCCCCACAGTGGTGGTGGGGGTACCGGAAAAAGGGGATGTCAAACACAGGGAGTTCAGTGGGTTTAGTCGGTCAAAATACCCTCTTGTTCACAGAAAGACTTTGGGAAAAACCCCTATGAGCCATAGGGAAAATTTTTAGAAAGGCTGATATTTCTACCGTCCTGCTAAATCTCAGCCAACCCCCAATGCATAAAACTGTGCCGTCTGGTTTCAAACTCAATTTAACTAATTTTTGTTGGGGTCCCTTTTTAGTTTTTAACCTTACATCTAAAACAAAGAATAAAATAAGGAAATCCCCAGTCCCTTGGGGGGTCACTGCAAACCCCGGGCAGGGGTGCTCGAAAATCCCTCGTAAGGGACAACTTACGAGTGTATGGCTACAATAACCTTACGAGGGTGGGCTGAGGGAGATGCTCGTACCGAGCCGTCACTCCCGTACGGTTATCGGTGGCCTCTGGGTGGGGAATATAGGGATATTCTAGGGATATGTGTGGGAAAATTCTGCTAACCAATCACAGAGCAGCGCCCTTCATGACGCGGCCTTATCTAGCCAATCATCATGCTCTCAGCTGTCAGGGAGCCCGATAAATAAATTTAAAGAGACTTCAAATGCCGCTGTTATGCTAAAATCGGCCTCTTTCGAGAAATCGTCCCGCGGACGCTTATTTAACCTAAATAACTCTACAACACTTAACACAAACCTATCATAAACCTTACCTAACCTAAACATAACTTAACCTAAACACTATGTTTGCCGGTGTTGAGCTAAGATTGGCTGATTTCCGAAATAGGGCCGATTTTAGCTCACTATCGCCAGAATGTTACGATAATACATAGCTGCCACATTAGCCTTTCAGCGTAATATTCTCCCACTGATTACTACAGAGACGTACCCAGGGTATACCTTGATGCGCTGATCATAGGTTCGAGTCTCGCGTGCCCGAAAATAGTATCTATAGACCACTGCTGGCCAGCGCTGTACGTATGCCGTATCCGTGGCCCTGGCGGTACTCTGTTATAGTGGACAAGAAATGCGCGTTCGCTCTTTAGGTCAGACAAGACACACGGGGGGGCTAACACCTCACTGTGACACACGTGACACTTGTGTGCAAGGATAGTATAACTTTATAATATCCTTGCTTGTGTGTATACGTGCGTGTACTAGTACGTCAGACATTTGATACCACCACCACCACCACCGCATCATTATAGCTGCCAAAAGTGTATGATGAACTGTTCGTTTTGATTCAAGAAGTCGACCGATATATATATTTAATATATAGGTTTGCCCTGATATGAATTTATTACAAGTACTATAGGTATTGTATGTTAAATATGATATATATGGAGTCAATGAAGCAATAAACACATCACATTTCAAACAGGCAAGCATGAAATGGCTCTATAATACACAATAAACATAAAGTATAGTGATACAACTTGTAATTTATTGTTTGTTGACGTCTAGCCGCTTCAAATTTCACTCCCTTAGGGAGTTAAGGGTGCTCCCGACCACCCTTAGCCTCGCGGTCCCGTAGCAAGTGAAAAAATGGTTTGAGCATCTCCCTTAGAGGCGCTACGAGGTAAAAGTCCCTTAGGGGAGTACTTACGGGCCCGTAACTCTTTCGAGCATCTCTGCCCTGGACTAGCCTTGGAAGCCTCCGACCACTCGCCTCACGCTATCGGGAACGTGCATAGAGATGGACAAAACACGGCCGTGAAAAGAAGTAGTGGAAGCGTGGTAGCGGCGAAGGAGAGTGTGGTCGTTGAAGACAGCGGCCCTGACGGCGGGTGGGGCTGGGTGGTGGCTGGCGCGGCCTCCGCTACCTGGGTGAGCTTCAGTGTGCAGCAAAACAAAAGGTTGTATTGGTGTGTGACTTGTAGGGGTGTGAGGGCCGCGATTTGTATCAGTGTATGACTTGTGATGGTGCTAGGAGCTGCAAGGTATATATGTGGTATTCCTGGTGACGTAAGGATGTTCATAGCTCTATGGCTTGTTTTTGAAGCAGGCCAATACTCAGTGCTTGCCTAGTTAAGGTTTGGAAGCTCTCGGATACGCACACGTCTCAGCGTAGTTGCTTTCTGGCGGGACAGTCTGCGGAGGCTGTGTTTCTCGTCGCGGGTTAATGAGTGACATCGCTGGTTAATCTTTACCCGTAGTATACTAATGAGTCCAACGGTTTTGCATTCGATTCGTGCTGGTAATTTCATGTTTTGTTTAAATTGTCACTATGCACACTAAGAAAAAAAGCTGCAACTTTGCACCTTTAAGGGTGCAAAGTTGCACCCTTAAGGGTGCACAGTTACACCCCTAAGGGAGGTTGCACCTTAAGAGGGGCAACTATGCACCCTTATGGGTGCAACTATGCACCCTTATGGGTGCAACTTTGCACTCTTAAAGGTGCAAAATAGGTGACATCATTTTGCACCTTTAAAGGTGCAAAGTTGCACCTTTTTTTCTTAGTGTGTGACTACAATTTTATTTTATTTTTCCCCCTAGTGTTTGTCGGGCATCACGGGCAACAACTTCGGCATGCTGTTCTCCGGGTTCCTGCTGGAGATGGGCACCACCACCACCTTCGTCGCCTGGATCTACTCCCTGGGCCTGGCGGTGTCGTGCCTCATCAGTGCCGTCATGGTCCCCTGGTGGCGGCGTTCGGCTGGCGCAGGGTGGCGGTGGCGATGGGCGCCGTGTACAGCGTGGCCTTGGTGGTGTCCGCCTTCGCCACCTCGGCGTTCTTCTTGTTCTTCTCATCGTTTGCGGCAGGTACAGTCAGGGTCCATACTATATGACCCTGGGTACAGTAACCGCAGCGGGATCGATGGTTGGTTAGAACGGTACTGACTTTGTTTTGTATGTTGTGTTTGTGCCCAGTGGCGGCTCGTGATAAAATAAAAGGGGGGACTGCAAGCTTCACACAACAGTAGGATACATAAATTTTACCTATCTCAGGTATGAGTTGTAGTTGATGTTCACGGATTTCAGGGCATGGTAGTAATGGTGGTGGTAGAAGGGATGGTGGAGGTGGTAGTGTTGGCAGTAGAGGGGATGGCTGAGGTGGTGATGGTAGAATTACAGTATTACTTGAAAATAAAGTCAGTACCGCTTGATTTGCCGCCGCCGCCGCCCACCCTCACTATGCACACCGTTTATACGCACTGGGGACGAGACTAAAAAGCTGGGGGACGAGACTAAAAAGCTGCACGGCTGCAGCTCCTGGCGTTCACAAGTGGCGCGGCGGCAGCAGACATGAATCGTACAGCAAATATGAAAGTAACTTACATTTAAGTCTGGTTTTAATGAAAATTCACTTAGTAACGTATTGAAAGTAACATATAATGACTTTTTATTATGATATATTTGTTAGTAGTGTATCAATTCTGCTGTGTCTCTAAAGACATCATACACCTGGCAGTGAGTGTCTGGGGGTGCTGCAGCTCCGCAGCCCTATGCCACGAGCCGCCACTGTTTGTGCCCATGCCATGGATGCCCTCCGTACTGTACAAGTCTTGTTTCAGGCATGATGGTGGACTGCCTGCAAACACTCTCCTGCGCCATCGTGCCTCACTACTTCACGCGACGCAGGCATCTCGCTAACAACATCGTAGCATTCGGAACCTCAGTCAACTTTCTGTTGGTGCCGCATTTGCTCACGTACCTCCACGCCGAGTACGGGTTCCGGGGCGCCATCCTCATCACCGGGGGGTTGTGCCTCCACCTCATCCCGGCAGGCTTGGTCTACCACCCCGTGCAGTGGCACTACAACAACACGGAACACGGTCCCAACATAGACAAGGCTGCACACACCACCACCTCAAAGCCCGGCCTCTTACGGGCTATAGTAGACGCCTCCAAAAGTAACTTTATGCTCTTTAAGTCTCCGAGAGCTGTCATCATCATTATGGCTTATGGTGTGTATTACTCAGGATCAACATTTGTGTCCAGCTATTTACCCTTCGCCATGCAGGCCACGGGCTACACTCTCAGGCAGACCGCCCACTGCCTCACCGTGGTGGGCGTGTTCAACCTGGCCGCAAGGTTCGTCTGTCCCTGGGTGTACACAGCCTGCCGCGGGGACGCCTTCCCCATCGCTGCTGTCAGCTTTGGTCTCATCCCTGTCTCTATCGTAGGTAAGATCAATCCTATAATTCTGCTCACTCCGTACACTGATCCTGTACAGTCAATCAATCCATTATGCAGGTGCCATGCAACATCGGACCATTTCTCATGACCAGAGCTGGGACTACCGAATGAAATTCGGTATTTCGGTATTTCGGTACTACCGGCGGTAGATTTATCTACCGCTACCGAATCTTCGGTACCAAACCTCTACCGATACCGATACCGATACCGAATGGATCTACCGAACGAATTTCTTCGGTAGAATTGAATTGAAGTTGGAAAAATACGCCAATAGATGGCACCACAATTTGTTTACTTAGTCAGTCAGCTGATGGATTCGGGACCGGTTGGTTCTGTTGCGGAGCTCCACATTTAGAACGCTACTACCGAATTACTATCATACTTTGAGGTGAGTAAAAATTATACAGCGTACAACTAACATTAGTCTATTGTTATATAACTTCTTTGAATGTCTATGGCAGTTTTGTAAGAAAATAATAGATATAGTTTGCCTGTGCAATATATGGCACAACACGAGTGTCACTGGAGTGTGGCTAAAAAAATTACGTTGAAAATGTGTGCCATATAATGATATATCGATGATATATGGAACAGTAACCAAGGCAAATAGCAAATACTTTCAAATGAATGTACCAATGTTATAGTTAATTATAAATGAGTTTTTTCGGAATCAATGTAGATGTATTGTAGTGAATCTAGTTACCTAACTGATATGCTTTTGCTACTCTTGTTAGCAAATTTTATACTAATAGTCATAGATATTGTGATAAGTTACATATAAACTGCAATAGTTACTGCCTTCGTTTCTCATCTGTTCCATCTACACTGCAGACATATATTTTTAGAATATTTTGTTAAATATTGGCTTAAAATAGGTGTTTTATGGGCTCTAGAATGTATTAAAAGGCTTTTAAAGGTTTTTTTTTTTTTTTTTTATATATAACGGTTTTTTTTAAATCTACCGAACCGAAATACCGAAATACCGAAGCAGTCGGTATATTTTTTGGAAATCTACCGCAATACCGAACCGAATGGCCCGTTTTCATCTACCGAATACCGATACCGCCGGTAGAAAAAATCTACCGAATCCCAGCTCTGCTCATGACCATATCGGAGCCATTCTGTCTTGGCCTTGCCCCCAATACGAGTCTCTGGGAGCCACCGTGTTGTGCCTCGTCCCCAGCCTTCGCCTGCGTGGACGTCCTGGCCGTGAAGTACACGGCCATGGCGGTGTACGGCGTGGCGAATAGTTTCGTGTCGTCCACCCAGTGTACCGTGATCGTGGACAAGCTGGGCCTGCCACTGCTGCTGCCCATGCTGTGTATGATCAGCGTGGCGGAGACCATCGGCTACCTCACCATCGGCCCCGTCACAGGTGAGGGTTGCCGTGCTAACGAGGGACACGTAACTTTTTATTTTTTTATTTTTTTTATTACATCACAAAGAACTGGCCAAGGGCACAGCAAAAATGGGTAACACAAAGCCCGCTTAGTTGCCAGTCCCTATAAAGAAAACAGTAAGAGAATAAAATAAAAAAGAGGGGTGAGCCAATTTAGTTCGGGAGGCGTCTTGTTACTCTTCTTTTGAAAAGATTTAAGTCATAGGAAAGTGGAAAAATAGAAACAGGAAGAGAGTTCCAGAGTTCACCAGTGAAAGGGATGAAAGAGTAAAGATACTGATTAACTCTTGCATTAGGAAGATGGACAGAATAGGGATGAGAATGAGTAGAAAGTCTTGTGCAGCGAGGCCGCGGGAGGGGGTAAGGCATGCAGTTAGCAAGTTCAGAAGAGCAGTGAGCATGAAAATAACGGTAGAAGAGAGCAAGAGAAGCAACATTGCAGCGGTGATTTTAAGATTGAAGATAGTCAGTCAGAGGAGAGGAGTTGATGAGACGAAAAGCTTTTGACTCAACCCTGTTTAGGAGAGCTGTATGAGTGGATCCTCCCCAAACATGTGAGACATACTCCATACATGGGCGGATAAGGCCCCTGTAGAGAGCAAGCAATTGGGAGGGAGAAAAGAAAGGACGCAGACGCCACAGGACACCTGTGGCTAACGCATTGACTTGCTAAAACTGCCTTCATGCACACCCCTTGCCCGCGTATTACAGCCACGCCCTGTGTTGTTGTCGTGTCTGTACAGTGGCGTGCTTTGTACAGGCGCGGTGCGGGACCTGACGGGCAGCTACACCCTCAGTCTGTACGTGCCCGCCGCCTTCACCTTCCTGCTCAGCTTCCTGCCCTGCACCTGCATGCGCGCCGCCAACCACTACCAACACCACACACAGGAACGCTTGCTGCTCAACACACAAACACAGAAAAGCTCTACGCAAATTCCAGAGAAAAAATCTTGTCGCCTCACAGAATCCTCTCGCTTGCTGGCCCACAAAAGTTCTTCCTCCATATACTAAGATCAACAGATGCCTGGAAAATCATGTAGGAATTCTCTCTCTCTCTCTCTCTCTCTCTCTCTCTCTCTCTCTGTCTCTCTCTCTCTCTCAAATGATAGTAGTAATAGTAGTATTTATTATATTACAATAAATCGTATGTAGGAGGAGGAGGAGGAGGAGGAGGAAGAGGAGGAGGAGAAGGGGTTGAGTCGTATTACCTCCATCTCCCCCTCCTTCCCTTCCTTCCTCCCTTCTTCTCTCCTCCCTTCCTTCCTTCCCTTCCTTCTTACCTTTCACATATTAATAATCTCTCTCTCTCTCTCTCTCTCTCTCTCTTCTCTCTCTCTCTCTCTCTCCTCTCTCTCCTCTCTCTCTCTCTCTCTCTTCCAGTACCAGATTAAAGATTTTAAGTTTAATTATCATTTAATTTAATTTAATTTCATTTCAGATTTTAAGTTTCCTGAACAGTACCAGTTAATAGCTATAAGAGGAGAGAGGAGAGAGAGAGAGAGAGAGAGAGAGGAGAGAGAGAGAGAGAGAGAGAGAGAGAGAGAGAGAGAGAGAGAGAGAGAGAGAGAGAGAGAGAGAGAGAGAGAGAGAGAGAGAGAGGGAGAGAGAGAGAGAGAGAGAGAGAGGGGAGAGAGAGAGAGGAGAGAGAGAGAGAGAGAGAGAGAGAAGAGAGAGAGAGAGAGAGAGAGAGAGAGAGAGAGAAGAGAGAGAGAGAGAGAGAGAGAGAGAGAGAGAGAGAGAGAGAGAGAGAGAGAGAGAGAGAGAGAGAGAGGAGAGAGGAGAGAGAGGAGAGAGAGAGAGAGAGAGAGAGAGAGAGAATGGAGAGAAGTATGTCGACAATAATGACACAACTTGGCAACCTAATTTTAAGAGGAAAACATATGGTGTGGTTGTCATGGTAACGAGCAGCGTACTGCGTAGATATTGTACGGCTGATCATTTAATTAAAAGATTATATATATATTACCCAACATACATAAAAAGAAAGAGAAAAATGCACTGGTTAAATGTATAGAGAAAAATGTTCATGTATTGAGAGATTTAAAGTTGTCCACATATTTTTGAGACGACACTATGGCCACCTGGCGAGAAGTGAGGTGAACTGCTAACAGTGATACCTCGGAATTGTGTGTTGTAGTGCAAGGCTGTGTGGTGTGCTAGGTGGCTCAAGTGTGACCTGTAGATGTGTTAAACCAGTGGTGATGTGGTGTGTGATTGTGTACCAGTGTAGTGTGACACCTAGTTGTGTGATGTGGCGCATAGTAGTGTGATGTGAAGCATAGTGTATAGTATGATGTAACGCAGAATATATATGAATTATGATGTGACGCATTATGTTATGTGGTGTAAAGCCTGAATGCAATGAAATATAGTCATTTAGTGAATACATTATTTTACCTAAGGTTGTATTTATCAGTCGATTTATCTGAAAATACAATTACTCTGGTGGCTCGGTGTGACAATGTGGGCTTCAATAGTTCACATCCCTGCACCGGTCCCTTCGGCCTAAACGTCTCACGGCCGAAAGGTCCCTGGGGCCTAAACATCTCACGGCCTAAACGTCGCACGGCCTAAACGTCTCACGGCCTAAACGCCCCACGGCCGAAATGGTTTACGGCCGAAAAAAATACGGCCGAATCGACCCGAACTCGTATGGGGACAGAAAGGAAACTGAAAGTATTGTAAACCTCACCAAAATGTTCCTAACGCAGTGTTGGGAGATCAGAACACAAAATAGACAATGACTTAGGATGATAATCAAAGGATTGAAAACTGATCAAAATGTCTTTCCCAGGTGAAATAAACAGGGGAAGAGTTAACAAGTTTTGTTAACGAAGGAGACGAAGTGGGGGAAAGCACACACACCAAACATTCACCACCACTGTTACATAACCTAAAATTACGTGCCCAATTTCGCGAAGCCACGAAATTTAACCTCGGCCACTAACCCCCCCCCCCTCCTCCCGCAACCCCCTCCTCCCGTAACCCCCTCCTCCCACAACCCCCCCACCCAACAACCCCTCCTCCAACTCACCGTAACCTCATTTCACACCCTTTCAACCCCCTACACTCATCTCCACTAACCTCAACATCTCCATAATAGCCTCTTCTTTACTTCCGATATACTCCTATCATCTCCACTCATCTCCTATAGTTTCTTCTTTCACTCCTATGTAAACTACGTCACTAGCAGCGACTTTCTATTAGGAACTGAAAACCTACGAAAATTCGCTTCGATATCCTTCCTGGTTACCGAGTGACCAGTGAAGGTGAAAACAGGTGCTCCGACTTTGGGGCCCTTGTGCGGAAGGTCGATATTCCGTGCGCAGTCCAGCTTTACAGTGGTCTAGGTACGTATACGCGTATTCATATGTTTCTCCGGTGATAGGTTATACCAAAATTAATAGACACTATTTAAAAAGTCTCTTGTTAATTTTCTTATTTGTTAATTTATTTTTGTTTATTGTTAGTTATCGTTATTTTAAAAGTGTATTGAGGCGTATTTTGTCCATGCCTTTGGAAGTAAAATTTTACTTATTTAAGCTCCGCCCACATATTTTTTACTCTTTTGCGTGCATAGAAAACTGAGCAGATACACTCCGGCAGCGATATTTTACTCTTTTCCTGTAAAGTTTTACAGTCGTGGGTGTGAGTGGTGGTTTCAAGAGCCTGGCCAATCAGATCGCGCGCATGAGAAAATCTTATCAAAACTCCTCCCGTAAATGTTTCTCTTTTCCTTTAATTCTCATCCAATTCAACATTCATTACATGCGCACGACATGCAAAGGATACTGTATTTAATTAAGAGTAGGTAAGGAGTAGTAAGGAGTAGAATAGGTGACTCTTAACAGGTAAGAAGTCACAAATATTAAAATTCTCCAGCGACGTCTGGGAACAAATTTCCCAATCCCTTGAATTTTTCAATGTGTCCGAATCTTCGTTGATGCTTGCTGGCTTAGCACCAAAACTGGTGTATTATTGCTATAGTATAGTCAAATACTTAAACATATTCATGAGTGATATTACATTTGCAATAGAAATGTATAAATTTGGTATATATGTTATATCACACAAAAAGAAAGCCTTTTAGAGAACCTATCGCAGGGCACGAATACGAACATTTCATCAGTCTGATTCAGCTCCAACACGCGTAGGAAGGTCTCTACCCACGGGCCACCACACACCCACCACCACCCAGGCACCCACCCGCCCACCACCACCCACCCACCCACCACCCGCCCACCACACACCCATCACACACCCACCCACCACCCATCCGCCCACCACCCGCCCACCACACACACACCCACCACACGCCCATCACCCATCCGCCCACCACACACCCACCCACCACACGCCCATCACACATCCGCCCACCACACACCCACCCACCACACGCCCATCACCCATCCGCCCACCACACACCCACCCACCACACGCCCATCATACATCCGCCCACCACACACCCACCCACCACACGCCCATCACACATCCGCCCACCACACACCCACCCACCACACGCCCATCACCCATCCGCCCACCACACACCCACCCACCACACGCCCATCATACATCCGCCCACCACACACCCACCCACCACACGTCCATCACACACCCGCCCACCACACACCCGCCCATGGATGTTAAACGGGGGAGATGCACTGGAGGATGAATCACAATCACAAATTCATCTAGGTTTAGGCAAAGAATAATTCGTGAAACGTAGATGTAGGTACACGTAGCCTACATACGTACAGGTCCATGATAGCATTAAACATCCTCGACGCACATCGTGAAATGGTTGTGTAGCAAATAGATATTCAAATAACAGTTTCATAGCGCCCTAAACATTTCAGTTTAATATCAAGTCCATCTATAGAGTTAGAAAACAATGCTAGGCCATTCTAAGAGCTCAAAACAATTAGATATCGATGTGTAATACAGACAATCACGCTACTACTCTTTGCTGTGCCTTCAATAATGTCAACCTTAACGATATTCCTTGAGCCTCTGTAAGAGATAATGAAGTGTACGACACTTTTACTCTCGGCAACATCAAGAAAGAGCTTTGGCAGCGCTACAATCGTATTTTGTGATGGCAAGCAGGGGCGGAGCTTAAATAAGTATAATTTTACTCCGGAAGGACACTACAAAATACGCCTTTGATCTTGGGTTATACTGGGTCATTATTCCTGCGTCTCTCTCTTTGGTTTTCCTTGTAATCATAGCATTTCCCAGCCTGTAGCTAAAATTAGGTCCCTTTCAACTTCTCCCCATTATACATGTTAATTACTTAAACTAAAGTCCATTTCCCATTTTTTACCCCATTCATATTTTTTGTTTAACTAGTAAAATCGCTCAGCAATCTTTTCGGAATCCTCGTAGAGTCTGATCTTCCCCATCAAGAGCGGAGCATCAAGACGGAACCTGAACTCCAATGGTTAACCCACTCTGGGACACTTTTTTATTGTGCTTTACGGAGACCGGCAATTACATTATCCTTGTGTAATGTTTTGTCTACTGATTCCACTTCTAATACTAATTCTGATACTACTTCTAATCCCTTGTAGCATAAAATTATAAAGATGAGAAACATACTACGTAAAACCATGAAGGTATTTTTTTAAATGGTCTCATTAAAACATAAACATGCACGATCGCTCCTCCACATGTGGTGGTGGCGTACCGAGAAGGAGGATATCAAGCACAGGGAGTTCAGTGTTGAGTCAGCGTCAGACAACCATCTTGTTCACAGAAAGACGTTGGAAATACTCTATGAATGTCATATAGTAAAATTTGAGAAAGGCTGATATTATCTATCGTCCTGCTAACTCTCAGCCAACCTCCATGCATATACTGTGCCGTCTGTGCATCTCAATGATAAGATAAGATAAGATTTTCATCCTATCTAGACACTTTGCAAGTACCAACTACAAGGTTATTGGCTATACAAAGCGCCGCCACGTCAGCATGAACTAGGCGGACTCGAACCGCTGACCGAATGCACAGGGACGCTGCACATTGGGAAGCATCTCAATGAACTAAGTTTTGTGCGCCTTATAGTTTCAACCTTACATCTATACAAAGAGAATGAAACTAGAGGAATCCCCCGCGTCGTGTGGCGGTCACTGCAACCCTGGACTAGCCTTGGAAGCCTCCGACCCCTCGCCTCACGCTATCGGGAACGTGCATAGAGATGGACAAAACACGGCCGTGAAAAGAAGTAGTGGAAGCGTGGTAGCGGCGAAGGAGAGTGTGGTCGTTGAAGACAGCGGCCCTGACGGCGGGTGGGGCTGGGTGGTGGCTGGCGCGGCCTCCGCTACCTGGGTGAGCTTCAGTGTGCAGCAAAACAAAAGGTTGTATTGGTGTGTGACTTGTAGGGGTGTGAGGGCCGCGATTTGTATCAGTGTATGACTTGTGATGGTGCTAGGAGCTGCAAGGTATATATGTGGTATTCCTGGTGACGTATGGATGTTCATAGCTTTATGGCTTGTTTTTGAAGCAGGCCAATACTCAGTGCTTGCCTAATTAAGGTTTGGAAGCTCTCGGATACGCACACGTCTCAGCGTAGTTGCTTTCTTGCGGGACAGTCTGCGGAGGCTGTGTTTCTCGTCGCGGGTTAATGAGTGACATCGCTGGTTAATCTTTACCCGTAGTATACTAATGAGTCCAACGGTTTTGCATTCGATTCGTGCTGGTAATTTCATAATGTTTTGTTTAAATTGTCACTATGCACACTAAGAAAAAAAGGTGCAACTTTGCACCTTTAAGGGTGCAAAGTTGCACCCTTAGGCCCCGTCCACACTACCACTCACCACCGTCGGCGCTTGCCGTCGGTGCTTGCCGACGGGAAGCGCCGTTGCCAGGGTTGTGTCCACACGAACGGTTTTGTTCGGCGGTCAGCGCGCTTCCTGATTTCAAAGTGAGAGTCATGTTTTCTGCATATCGTGTACTCTCACTCGAGATTATGAAATAACCACAGGAGGTTTAGAAAAACTGACCCAACTATCATCTTCATGACACATTTCTGCATATCATAAGCAAGAAAAATATACGAAAACCTTTTTGTGTATCTAAAATATAGCAAAAAGAAATAGTGTATAAAATCACTTTGTCCAAAGCTAATATTCGA
>JACEEZ010011271.1:208178-213178 GCA_016584305.1 Chionoecetes opilio
TTCCCTGGGGACTCTCCCACCAAATTTCAGCTCAATCGGTCAACAGACGGCAACGCTACGAAGCGCCCAAACATTTATCACGGTTTTCTCACGGTTTCTCACAGTTGAAAGCTGATTGTACTCTTGGGCCCCTCTACCAAATTTCGCTCAATCGCCAAACAACGGCGACGCTACGAAGCGTCAAACATTTATCACGGTTTTTTCTCACGGTTTCTCACAAGTTGTAGTTGATTTTGTACCCTTGGGACTCTCATACCAAATTTCAGCTCAATCGGTCCACGGACGGCGACGCTACGACGTGTCGAAGTTAGAATCGGGGAGGGCAAGGGAGGGGGGGGGGCGGGTTTTTTAAAAGCTCTTTCAAGGCCTTCCGGCGCTCCTTCGGAGCAGGCCGAAGGCAAAAATGTCGGGGGAAAAAGTCGGAAAAATGCGGAAAAATCTGAGTTTTACCTTGGGGACTTTCGTACCAAATTTCAGCTCAATCGGTCCTCAGATGGCGACGCTACGACACGTTAAGCTAGATGTGGGAGGGAGGAGGGAGGGGGCGGGCATAAAAGCTCTTTCAAGGACTTCGGGGGGCAGGCCGAAGGAAAAAAGTTTTAGCAATGCATTATATTTGAAAATGATGTATTGCATTCTTTGGGAATAGGGCCACTCCCATTATTTGCAATGTGCTCATGCAGGAGCTGTGAGGGGGGTTTGGGGTTTTGTGACACCGACCTTAATTGGAAACTTGACTCATTAAAGGCCCCGGTTAACCCTATCCCTGGTTTTAATTGCTTTTTAATTTGAAAAATTTTTAAATTTACGCTGGGCCCAAGCTGGGGCCAGCCCTAAAAAGGGGCTGTATTTGAACAAAAACATAACCTGATCCAATCCACCCTCCCAGGTGACTGAGTGTTCTCGGATGTGACATTGGTGGAGGATCAGATCATTTTTTATGCTCGGCCATCCGAGAACACCCAAATCACCATATGGTTGCCTTTTCCACCAGTTGACTACCTTTTAAAAAAGTTTGCCTTGACAACCAATGACCCATTTCTTTATAAATTGATTGCCTTTACAACCAGCCTTTTCAGACCATAAACTTGACAACCAATGACAGTACCAATTTCTTTTTAAATTGATTGGCTTTACAACCAGCCTTTCTCAAGACCATTCTTCCAAGGTCACCTTTTTTTGTTCTACCTCCTTGAGGTCTTGTTTTCGCCTCCTTTGAACATGCCCACCCTGAATATTGACTGGAAACCTGTAGAATTCTTGAATGGATTGAACGCCAACTTTTCAATTGTTGTACCCTGCTGACTGTTTGTGTATGTCAGACCGTTGGTAAATTCTCTGTCGCCAATATTGATTAATACCTGTTGAAGACTCATACCTTGGCTTTTGTGGATGGAAATTGGCTGATGGAGAAGCGCTGTGCGGTAACGTCATAGCACGTAAAACGATCAAATGACGTCATAGCGCGGACGCAGCGTGGAGGGTTTTTTTTGGCAGCCCGACCCAACCCAATATCTTGAGCCCAAAACCCGACCCGGCCCGAAAAATTCATGCCTGATCCATGATCATGCATATGCATCCCTATGCATAATCGCTAGGAAAGCGAAATAGACGTCCTTACAGCAACCTTGCTTTCCAGAACGTTCCGTGAAACTTTTGATCTTGGGAGAAAAAGTTAAAACCAATAACACACGGAAGTGTAAATTTACAAATGGCATGCTTATCCTTGATATTTGATTATGCAAACCTATAGTGAGGATCACTTTTGTACATCATAAGAAAAATTATATTGTTATTGTAAAACCGAAGTTTAATTTACACTAATGAAATCATTACGCAAATTTACTCATTAAGGGCTTGTTTTACGAAAAAAATTGTTTCACAGACCCCCATTGATTTTGACAACACTACTGGCATGTTCAAATTTCAGCTCAATCCGACAATATTTAGGAGTAGTTATTCACTTTTTGGCTCACGAATGGTTCCACTCCCCTTACGCGAATGGGTTTTATGGTAAGTGGCAGCGAGCGAAGCGAGCTGCCAATAACCATCATGTATAATTTCTATAGGTATAGCATCCACTACCTGGGATTTCCGTATATAGCAAGGCCTTTTCCTGGTGGAGTACTTGTTATTAGCCCTATTATCATGCAAGTTTTGCCTTGTGCAATGTAGGCGTTCATCCCTTGTAGCAGCCCATTCCCTGCTACTTGCTTCTCAAGGGAAAGTCAGGTAGTAGGGATGACTATGAAAAATTGAATGATGAAATCTCATTTCATTTACCGTCAATAATACTATCTATAGTCGCCACTGCATTAATGTCGCAGGAGAGCATATATTACGAGTTTTAGCATCACTACAGACTTGTATGTGCCACTGAAGAGACGTGCACAGTAGGCTACGTAGTTTACATTATCTACATAACACCATACATGTCTTCAGTGACACATACAAGTCTGTAGTGATGCTAAAATTCGAAATATATGCCTGGCGCCTGGTGACATTAGTGCAGGGGCGATATAGTGTTGTTGACATATAGTGTTGTAGTCTTTCCCAAGATTTTGTTTCAGCAAATTGCGAAATTGAAATTTTTCGTGAAATTACTTTAGTCTTATGGTCGGCCAGCATGGTGTTTCATGACTTATCAGGGGCCACGAGAAGCTCCTGGGCGTCTTCCCCACTGACTGTAGTGCGCATGCGCCATTTTCCTCCCCACACTGGCCCAAGGTGGTCCTGCTCGCTTGCCTGGACCAGTCCAGCCCGTTCCAGCCCGGTCTAACCCGCCTCGCAAAAACAGTGTCCGCCCCGGACGGAGCCAGTCTAGACCGGGCTAGAACGGTCGCGAAATCGCGCTATAGCTCTACGCTGATGATGCATGAGCTGAGCACTGCGAGTGCTGATAGAGTGCGTGCGAGTCGAGAGAACATGCATGACATGGCCATTCTCGCAGTGATAATCTCCGTTTGTACGCACGCATGTTTGCAGCTCTGTTCACCTCCGTGTACTTCATATATATGTAGGCCTATGCAATTCCCGCTCCTTCGTACAGGTACACCACAAGTTTAGCTAACTCGCTTGGAAAACTCACAAAAATTATATTTTCCTATGTTTGTTTCTTCATGCCAACGAAGCAATAAAAGAGAGTTAACGACCGAGTAACTGTAAAATGTAAGAAAATTTGAAAAATGTAACTAGTATAAAACTGTATTTGTTTGAATATACTTTGCCTATTTGCCTTCTATATTTTAATTTTTACAGCAGCTAACCCATCACATTATCTAGGGTATTAACTGCATGGACAAAGGCATATAACAGTTTGGTTCACATTTTTTAATTTTTTTTTGCATTTGATCCCTAAGACTATATGGATAATTTTATTAGGTCCGTTATATTCAAGGTACTTTTATGAGAAAAAAATTAAAACCCATTCCTTACAAACAGACAGGACAATACAATTTAGTATTTACGCAGTACGGACCAAAAACATTCAGATAATAGTCATATTTATATAAAAAAAAAATTATATCCCTGTTCTTGGTATTGGTCTGTTTGGGAGGGTCGGTCTTGGTCTTGGTCTTGGTCTCGGGGATCTTGTTTTGGGTCTCGGCAGGCTGGTCTTGGTCTCGGAAGGCTGGTCTTGGTCTCGGAGGGTTTGGGTTTCTGGTCTTGGTCTCGAAGGGTCTTGGTCTTGGTCTCGGGAGGCTGGTCTTGGTCTCAGAAGGTCTGGTCTTGGTCTTGGTCTTGGGGTCTCGAAGGGTCTTGGTCTTGGTCTCGGGGGGCCCTGGTCTTGGTCTCGGAAGGTCTGGTCTTGGTCTTGGTCTCGAAGGTTTGGTCTTGACTACAACACTGGTAGTTTCATAATGTTTTGTTTAAATTGTCACTATGCACACTAAGAAAAAAAGGTGCAACTTTGCACCTTTAAGGGTGCAAAGCTGCATCCTTAAGGGTGCACAGTTGCACCCCCCAAGGAGGTTGCACCTTAAAGGTGCAACTATGCCCCTTATGGGTGCAAATTTGCACTCTTAAAGGTGCAAAATAGGTGACATCAAATTTTTCACCTTTAAAGGTGCAAAGTTCACCCTTTTTTTTTTAGTGTGTGACTACAATTTTATTTTATTTTTCCCCTTAGTGTTTGGCGGGCATCACGGGGTACAACTTCGGCAAAGCTGTTCTCCGGGTTTTCCCGCTGGAGATGGGCACCACCACCACCTTCGTCGCCTGGATCTACTCCCTGGCCTGGTGGTGTCGTGCCTCATCAGTGCCATCCTGGTCCCCCTGGTGGCGGCCCTTCGGGTGGCGCAGGGTGGCGGTGGCGATGGGCGCCGTGTACCGTGGCCTTGGTGGTGTCCGCCTTCGCCACCCTCGGCGCTCTTCTTGTTCTTCTCATCGTTTGCGGCAGGTACAGTCAGGGTCCATACTATATGAAACCCCGGTACAGTAACCGCAGCGGATTGATGGTTGGTTAGAACGGTACTGACTTTGTTTTGTATGTTGTGTTTGTGCCCAGTGGCGGCTCGTGAAAAAAATAAAAAGGGGGGGCTGCAAGCTTCACACAACAGTAAGGATAGCCTACTACATTTTACCTATCTCAGTATAGTTGTAGTTGTGTTCACGGATTTCAGGGCTGGTAGTAGTGGTGGGTTAAAGGGATGGTGGAGGTGGTATGTTTTGGGAGTAGAGGGATGCTGAGGTGGTGATGGTAAATTACAGTATTGCTTGAAAATAAAGTCAGTACCGCTTGATTTGCCCCCGCCGCCGCCCACCCTCACTATGCACACCGTTTATACGCACTGGGGACGAGACTAAAAAGCTGGGGGACGAGACTAAAAAGCGGCGGCGGCGGCAGCGACTGAAACGTACAGCAAATATGAAAGTAACTTACATTTAAGTCTGGTTTTAATGAAAATTCACTTAGTAACTATTGAAAATAACATATAATGACTTTTTATTATGATATATTTGTTAGTAGTGTATCAAATTTTGCTGTGTCTCTAAAGACA
>JACEEZ010011271.1:215678-225678 GCA_016584305.1 Chionoecetes opilio
CTCTCTCTCTCTCTCTCTCTCTCTCTCTCTCGTCTCTCTCCTCTCTTCTCTCTCTCTCTCTCTCTCTCTCTCTCTCTCTCTCTCTCTCTCTCTCTCTCTCTCTTCTCTCTCTCTCTCTCTCTCTCTCTCTCTCTCTCTCTCTCTCTCTCTCTCTCTCTCTCTTACCAACACACTCCGCCTTAATTCCAAAATACAAGGGATTGACATAGTTTGCGTTCTGATACATTTTTGGCCTAACAGCTCGCGTATTGTAGCCGCTGAACAAAGAGTAAAGTAAAAAGGTGCCGTCTATTGTATACATATATGATTTTTAGTTAAATGTTGTTGAATGATTTATATAAAAAAGCAAGTAACTCCTGATATGATTGTTGCTAGTTACCATTATTATTATTATTAGGCTAATATCATTATTATCATGTATTATTATCATGACGTGTTATTGGTGTGGCTTTCATAAAGTTTATCACAACTTGCTATATAAATAGACGTAAAAACATCCCTAAAACAGCAGCTAAGGGACCGTCAGTCACCCAAGCCGCAGCCGACCCACCCACACCGTTGAAAAGCCCACCGTATTTATATTTCAAAACTTTCTCAAAACTCGTCGCTAGTCCGCTCTTCCGCTATAAAAAAGACTAGCCTTCCGACATTTCTGAATCATAACTAAAAGACAGGAACACGAATAACAAAATCAACAACCTTGATATACGGTACAGTCTCTGCGCCATGTGTACAGTGAGCAACACAAGCACACAATCAGGAGAGTTTTCTGTTTGGGAAGCAAGGAGTATGGCAACATTTATTCTATATTTTTACCCTACCATTTGCTTGCCTCCGTAACACTCTCTCAACACCGGTAACACTGCTGAAGGCTTGCCTCCGTAACACTCTCTCTCAAGTACACTCACCGGTAGTAACACTGCTGAAGGCTTGCCTCCGTAACACTCTCAACACCGGTAACACTGCTGAAGGCTTGCCTCCGTAACACTCTCTCAACACCGGTAACACTGCTGAAGGCTTGCCGGCTGTAACAGGTGTTACATCAGATGCCACGGGTCTATTTCTTGCTTCTTATTGGTGAAGGGAAGGAGTGGAGAGTCGCCCTAAGGCAGGACACCTGTGCTGGGCTCACGCCCGCCAACATTACCGTGACATCCTGAATGGTGGTAATTGTCAAATCTACAACACGAACACATTATTATTTCAATCAAAACTCCAAAAAAATGGGACAGAAAGATTCCCGACTGAAGGTGACCTCGAGCGTGTGTGTGCAGGGGGGCAGCGGCGCCGTGGACGGCGTCACCCTGTGCTGCGGGAAGCAGCCGGGCTGCTGCGGGGGCCGCGGGAGGCGCCTGATCGCCGCCTTCACCTTCCCCCCCGGGGAGTGGCAGGTCGCTCACGACGGCTTCCAGCGGAACACCTCCGCCCAGGCGGCCATCGTGAAGATGGGACGCCTGAGCAAGAAGAACGGGAACACCCCCGTGAGGGTGACCTGCCTGGCGGCCGGCAGCCCCGTCGCCACCCAGGAGATGCGCCTCGCCGACCTTCTGCAGGGTCTCCGGCTGACAAAAATTGAGGACCACGCCGTCCTCTTCTTGAGCCTCGGAGGCTGCGCAGGAGCAGGACAGGCCTTCACGGTGGTCTTCTGCAATGGCCGGCGCCTCGGTGGTCGCGAGGTGAAGGTAGACAGCCCCTGCCTGGTTGACAACGGTCCCGGGCAGGAGACAGGCTGTGAGGGAGCCCCAGAACAATGTGACGGAGGCTCCCTCGGCGACGAAGAAAGGTCGAATATTTCCCCGACCTCGCTGATTGCTGAACATCGACAGCAGCGAGGACGAGTCCGACAACGATTCCGACTTTTACTCCGCCCTCGAGGACGATTGGGATGCGAAGATCGAATACTTCCCCGACCTCGCAGATTGCTGGAACATCGACAGCAGGCGATGACGAGTCCGACAACGATTCCGACTTTTACTCCGCCCTCGAGGACGATTGGGATGCGAAGATCGAATACTTCCCCGACCTCGCTGATTGCTGGAACATCGACAGCAGCGAGGACGAGTCCGACAACGATTCCGACTTTTACTCCGCCCTCGAGGACGATTGGGATGCGAAGATCGAATACTTCCCCGACCTCGCAGATTGCTGGAACATCGACAGCAGCGATGACGAGTCCGTGACCAGCGATGAATATTACTCAGCCAGCGAAAACGATAGCGAAACCGACGATGACTATCACTCTCGGCCGCGATGATTCATACGATAGCGATAACGAGTCCTCTTCCCCCGAGGACTATTACGATAGTGATAACGACGACCTCTGCGCATCGGAGGAGAGCCCGGGCAGCGAGGCTGTGCCCGACGCCTGGGACATGGCGAGCGAGTGGCCTCCGATGGACGAGGAGGATCACGACTTTTGGGACATCGTGGGGGACTGCGCCAGCGTGGTGACTGCCCTGCTGGTGCTGTACCAGGCCTGGATGTACCTGCACTTATAACATTACTAACACGACGCTTGAGGGGAAAGCGCGAACTTACTACGTGACGCTCCCAACGCGGGGGAAAAGTTAAATCTCGGGGAAAAAAATTCAGCCCCTGCCTGTTGAAAAGGGTCCCGGGCGGGGAACGGCTGGGGGGACCCCAAAACCCATGTGAGGGAGGTTCCCTGGGCTTGAGGGAAGGGTTTCCTTTTGCTGTTTTGAAGGAGGCGAAACGTACACGCGGGGCCACACTGGAAACGTGAATAATAAATCTCTAGAAAAAGGGGTGCGGGCCTGACGGGCCTACACCCTTCGACGTGCCCGCCCCCTCCCCTTCCTGCTCAGCTTCCCCCTGCACCTCATGCGGCCCCAACCACTCCCAACACCACACACGGGAAGCTTGCTGCTCAACACCAAACACAAAAAAGTTTACCAAATTCCCAGAGAAAAATCTTTCGCCTCACGAATCTCTCGCTTGCTGGCCCAAAAGTTTTTCCCTCCATATACTAATCAAACGGGCCTGGAAAATCATTGGGAAATTCTCTCTCTCCTCTCTCCCTCTCTCTCTCTCCTCCCCGTCTTCTCTCTCCCCTCTCTCCTCCTCTCTCTCTTCCTCTCTCTCTCTCTGTAAGAAATAAATTGGCTCTGGCCTGTCAGATACATATAAAAAAAGCCCCCAACAATCCTTCTCTGACCCCCAATTTAAAAAAAAGTTACATAAGATATTGTTTCGGGGAAGTGTTGCTCGAAAAACTTGCCCTCCTCGTCACGGTCTTTTTTCTAAATTTTAATTAAAACTAAATTTCTTTGCCCGTTTTTTTTCCCGTTTTTCCAATTTCTTTTTTTTCATTATAATAAGGAGTTGGGTTAGGGCCAGTTAGAGGAGGGGGTCTCACCAAAAAAGGTTGCACCGCCGGAATCAAACCCGGCCCTTTCCCGCATGCCGGGGGGCGTGTTTCCCGTTATACCACGGGCCCCCCTAGTGAAAACCCACTCAGGAAATTTAACGATGCAATGTATGGCGTCCTTTTCACCTAATCGACACAATAAATTCGTTTTTAAACCCCCTTGGGCCCCAAAAACGTAATTTCCATTGTAATTTGTGTACCATTAGACGTTTTTTTAGTAAATATAAGCAATATTTTATAGTTATGACCTGTTTTTTCCCTTTTTTCTAAAACTAATTTGGTATTTCAGTTCCCTTTCGTATTTTTGGCTAACACAGACGTTTTTTTTATCCCAAAGGGAAAAGTCTGAGTGTAAAGGGGTTGCCTTTAGTCCCATATGACCTCAAATGCCCCGGGGCACATTTCCCCCTTTTTATCCTTTAAAATCAATTGTCATCCTTAATTTCCCTTTCCAATTAATTTTTTTTCCTCGTAGAAAAATTAATATAACTTTTACCTCAGTAGAATAATTATATAATCTTTTAAATCCTCAGTAAATATTATAAAAATTTTTATCCTCATAAATAATTAATAAATCTTTTATCCTCGAAAAAATTTAATAAAAATCTTTATCCTCATAAATAATTATCACGAAATAGTTTTTTTCTACATTTGAAATCCGGGAAACCACCCTTTTGAAGTGATTTCTAAGCACTGAATACGAAACAGAGGCAAATTGTCCCTGTGACGAGCCTGTTGGTGCTTCGGGAATCACTCGAGACATCATTCAGCACCTGGGGGGGGAAGGGAATGTCAGAACCCAATGCTCTACAAAACCAAATATAATATCAAATTTCCTCTATATTATCCTTGTTACAACTTAGTTCCTTCTAAATCTGGTCTGGCACATTTCCCCCTTTTTTGGCTTTTAAACCCCTTTTAGGCCCAAACGAAATTTCCATGAATTTAGTATCATTAGACAGTTTTTACTGATATAGAAATTTTTTTAGGATATACCTGTTTAGGACCCTTGTCCACTAAATAAATTTGGTAATTTAGTACTTTTCCCGTAAATTTTATGGCTTGACAAAAGACAATTTTATTAGCAAAGGAAAAACTGTTCTCAAGGGTTAAAACAAACAAACCTCCAAATCTTTTTTTTCCTGTCATGATAATGCAGGGGAATAAGTAACTCTTATGAATGCAAATTTTTTTGCCTCTATTTTAAACAGGTTTTTGCATTGTCAATGGGCATGCATATATTCTCTCTTACTCTTCTGTAATAATTTTAGTCTCATTTCTCAGCTCTCCGTCCCTACTTGGGCCTTACACATTTTTAGCCTCCTGCAGGGTTTTAACAATCAACTTTTACCATATAATATATTTCCTGGACAAATTCAAAATTTTAATTCCAATTTCTTCAGCTCAAGTATTTTTCTGCAGAAAGATAAGAAAAACCAAACCCCCAAAACAATATTTTTTTAGCTTCAGAAAAAGCTTTATCTGCTCACACTGACGAAACAAAAATACTAATTAACTTTTTTTCATACCTAAACTACATTCTGAAACCCTTCCAAATATGCTCACCATTTTATACATGGGTCCTTCCTTTAACTTCCAATTTGCTTCCGTCCCTTAGCCCCTTCCGCCAGATCTTTGCTTTGCTATATACGTCTGTTTTTTAGCCATAAAATTTCGAAAAGTCTTAATTATCAAGTTACTATAGACATGGATATAAACAGGGCATATCTATAAACCCTTCTTTTTTTCTTAAAGTGTCTAATGTACCCAAAATTAAAAAAAAATTACGTTTTTGGCCCCAAAGGGTTTTTAAACCTTTCTAATTACTTCTGCCTAAAATAACCCTCCATTCCCCACACGCCTTCCCCCTTTAGCTCTCCCCTTATTATATTTTTCTTCTCATCACTTGCTACCATCATATCTTTCCATTTTTTCAAGTCCTTGTAAAAAATTATCCACCAACCACCCCTCAATAGTAAGTGGTAGTTTTATTCCCCCCCCCCCCTTGTGAGGGGGGTATTGTTTCGCTCACCATAGGGGAGGTAGGAATTATAATATAAAAAATTTTAATGGTAAAGGGTAAAATTTAAAGCGACTAAGTGCTTGATCTTGAAAAGACTATAGCACTTTCACACAAATGCATCCCAAAAACTCCCTTTTTTGTATCTGTTTTTGAAACATCTTCATGTGCTAACTTTTCAACCTCATCGCATCAGTTGTTCAATCGGGGGCCTTTGAGTATTCTGATAGGTGATGAAGTCTAGGTGTGGGCATTCATTGAAAAGAAAAAAACTTGGATGCCCCAAAAAGCACTTATTTTAAAAGCAACTACCATTGTATTTCGATTAACCCCCTTTAACCCAAACGTAAATTTCCCTTGTAAATTTTTGGTCCATCAACGATTTTTAAAATTAATATAAGAAAAATCTTAAGATTAAATGTTTTGTATCCTTGTCCACTAACTTATTTGGATATTTAGTTACTCTCGAAAATTTTTGGCAAAAGCAATTTTTTTTTATAGCCAAGGAAAATCTGGCTGAAGGGGTTTAATCTAGTTCATTCTTTTTCCTTCGTTAACGTTCAAAACTATGGCAATCTTTGGTAAAATAGTTAAATTAATTAATTTTGTCACTCTAATATACCTTCAACAAATTACATTTGGTATAAAAAAACTCAACATTCGGTATCTTATTTACCTTACCTCTGAGCTTTCCGCCCCGTATTCAAATGAATTCAAGGATATCATTGGGGCTCTTTGAACTCTATTTATGTATATATTTATTTCTATATTACACTATTTATAAATTTATTTTTTTGTTTTTTGTAATTTGGTTTTGGGGGTTTATATTTAAATCTGATACTTATGAATCACAAAAGGTGGAAGTAATTGTACACTGAGCTTATATAAAGAGGGAGCCATCTTAACCATAAGAATATACAGATATTTTTGATCAGATGTACTCATGACTGATGCTCCTGATGAAAATATATCTTGCTGATCATATCATTCAGCTCCCTCCCAGTGAGTGGGGGGGAGTGAGGGAGAGTAAGAAGGAGGGAGTTGGAGAGAGGGAGTGGGAGGGAGAGAGAGAGGCACCGGACAAGGCGGCGGTGTAGCAGTGTGTCACCGTGAGGGACTGCAGCTTCAGTTACTGCCTGTCCCGGTCCCCGAGGAGATAGAAGCGATGTTCTTCCGCCTTCTCCTCACAGACAAAAGTGCTGTCTTGTTATGTGCTCTTTATCGCCCACAATGGCACGGCGCAGCACCCTTAGCCTTCCTCACCGACCAGCTGGACACCATCTTGGCCACCCGCGACTGCCAGAACAGCGTTATCGTGGGCGACCTGAATCAGCACTTGGTGAAAAGGGCCTTCACAGAGTTGACAGTGGTCCATGGGTTTACCAATCACGTCACCTTCCCCACACACGTACGAGGTGGCTCTCTGGACCCAGTGCTCACTGATCTTCCTGCAGACTCAGTGCAATGCAGCCAGCTGAACACAGTTGGCAGCTCTGATCATCATGCAGTGCTCTCCCACATTGGCCTAGACCCCGCCAGCGAGGAAAAAAGCCAGCGGGTCATTTGGCTGTGGGATAGAGCTGACTGGTTGGCCATCAAGCAAGTCCAGGGGGGAGATGCTGAGAAGTGCCATAGAGGTAAGGCGAAAAGAGCGCCTTACCCGTCTTCAGGCGCTTTTGTAACGGCCCGGCTAAGGCACCGACTAAAGCCCATGTACAGTCGAAAGTTCAGGCGCTTTTGCACTGCCTTACACCTCCAAAGCCTATGGCGTGGGCGTGGTCCGAGAATCCTACTAGCCAATCACGTTGCCTATCTGAGTGCTGCTTAGGCAGCTTCGACCAATCACAAGGCTTGAACACGTCTCTGCTGAAGCAAGGAATGTTGTCCCTCCCTCCCTAACCAAGCACTTATGGCAAGGACACACCGCTCTCCCCCGCCAAAAGCTGTTTCATCACAAGTTTGACGTTCAACGCAGGTTTTGACCACTTATATATTTTTGCATTAGGACGTGCCATACACCATGATAATCGTTAAGGTGAGCCGATTCCGGGACAGTGAGTGAAAATTTAATGCAAGCAACATTCCAGGAATAAGGAGAAGATGAATAAAAAAAGGTGAAAAAAAGTTTATACACGATTTCATTTTGCTTTCATTATCTTATTATAGGTATAGTTTACTGCAAGTTTTATGCATTCATGATATGCACTAATGTCTCGTGAAGATGATGGTATGTTCAGCTGTCCTAAATATCATCTGGTAGTATGATAATACCGTGTAATAGTACAACATTTTAGTGCGGGCGGAGCACCTGCCGCCCGCCGCCCGCCGCCCGCCCCTAACCAACACACAACACAACATTTCTTATCACCAGCATATAACACCCTATAATGCCGCATTAGTCTTGCACGATCAATTCATACACACCTTGCAACACTATTAATATGTAAACACCAATTGTTACGTTGTAGGAACTGAAACAAGGCTGTATTTGCTTTATAAACAGAAGATGAATGTCTGTCAAAGGCCCACAGCAGCTCACTAAGTCAGGGTCTGACCATGCCTTAGTTTTCAGCGCCTTTAGCGGTGCCACTAAGGCAGCAATCTCGACTGAGCATTGCGGTGGGAGGGCGTTTCGCCTTACCACAGGCGCCCTAGTGGATAGGGCGCCCTAGCTCACTCTCAGCATCTGGCCCCTGTCTGACACTGACTGGGCCGCCGCGCTCTGCGGTGACGTGGATCACAATGTGGCCACTTCACCGCCATTCTCCTTGCCGCGCGGGACCAACATGTTCCACATAGAGTGTACGAGGCTGAGCCGCGAGACTAGCCGTGGTTCGGTTTCAGGTGTCGCCTTGCCGCGGAGGATAAATACAAGGCCTGGGTGCGCCTAAAGCGCCGCCCCACACAGAGGAAGAAGGCCCTGCACCGCGCCACCTGTAAGGCCATGACCAGGACAGCTTCATGGGCCAGGAACAGGTGGGAAAATGACGTCAGGAGGAAACTAGCCTCCAATCAAGTTGACCCCAAGCAATGGTGGTCCTTGGTGAAGGAGAGACAAGGTACCGTCACCCAGGAGAGAATCCCCCCCTCATCACACCAGCAGGAGACTGGGTGGTAAAAAAAACCAGGAGAAGGCAGACCTCCTGGCGACGCACTTCAGCAGGAAGATGACGACACAGGACCCTGAGAGGCAGCCACCTCGCCTCACCCGTATGTGTCACCTGGGCCTGGACAGCCCGGTGGTCACGGACGACATCGTGGCCCGCCCCCTGCGTACCGTCAACACCAAAAAGGCGCCTGGGCCTGATGGTGTGAGTCCCTTCCTGCTCAAGCACTGTGCAGATGAGCTGATAAGGCCCCTCACGCACATCTTTCAGCAGTGCCTCCAAACGGGCGCCTGGCCAAGCCTGTGGAAGGAGGCTCGTGTCACGCCCGTACACAAGAAAAAGGAGAGGACTGATCCAGCCAACTATCGTCCAATCTCGCTCCTGTCAGTTGTCAGCAAGATCTTAGAAAGGATTATTGCAGAGCAACTGACCCGCCACCTAGAGGAGCACCACCTGATGTCCCCTAGACAGTACGGTTTTAGGAAGGGACGCTCCGCCTCGGACCTGCTTCTCCTGCTCTCCAAATCATGGCAGGACTCCCTGGACTCTGGCCGCCCATCGCTGGTGATTGCCCTGGACATCGCCGGGGCCTTTGACTGTGTGTGGCACAAGGGCCTCCTGGCAAGCTTGAACAGCTCGGCATCACGGACACCTGTTGGCGTTGTTCTCGAGCTACCTGCACAGCCGGAGTCTGAGGGTGGTGGTGAATGGGAGCACGTCAGCCACGTACCGGTGGAGGCTTCCGTTCCACAGGGATCGGTCCTGGGCCCCATCCTGTGGAACATTTACTTCAATGACCTCCTCCAAAGCCTCCCTGTGGCGTCTGCCTATGCTGACGACTGCACCGTGTCCCACTCCTACACCAGAGAGGAGACTGCGAACGTGATAGATGCCACCAACCGTCAACTTGGTGACATCACGGCCTGGGGAAGACGGTGGCAAATCAAGTTTGCTGCCGAGAAGACCCAGGCCATGGTTATATCACGTTTGAGGGAGGACCCTAGGCTACTCGAGGGGAAACTGAAGTTTGGGGACGATACCCTTGCCATCAAGGACTCCATCAACATCCTGGGGGTGGAGGTCGACTCCAGGCTCCGCTTTGACCGCCACCTCGAGACAGTGGCACGTCGAGCCTCCCTGAGGGTGACTCTCTTGCGCCGAGTAAGGCACCTGCTCGACGCTGACGGCCTCATGCGGCTGTATAAGGCCCAAGTGAGGCTCGTCATGGAGTACAGTCCTCTCACCTGGATGAGTAGTGCCCAGTGCCACCTGTCACTGCTGAACAAAGTGCAGAGGCGTACTGAGCGCCTCATACACCCAAACGACGACCAATATCACATGGAACGTCGCCCGCGGCAACAGTGGCAGCAGCAGCAGCGACGACAACAACAACAACATCAGCTGCAGCTCCAACAACACCAGCAACAACAACAACAACAACGATTACAGCAGGAGCAGTGGCGGAATGATCCCCGCTCCCAGCTT